>JAODLI010074042.1:0-13622 GCA_027575585.1 Percopsis omiscomaycus
ACCACAGAGACCTGTGTGTGTGTGTGTGTGTGTACAGTATGTGTGTGTGTGTGTGTGTGTGTGTGTGTGTATGTGTGTGTGTGTGTGTGTGTGTGTGTGTGTGTACAGTATGTGTGTGTGTGTGTGTACAGTGAGCAGACTGAACAGTGGCCCTTTACGGTGATGTTATAGTGTGTGTGTGATGTTACAGTGTGTGTGTGTGTGTACAGTGTGTGTGTGTGTACAGTGTGTGTGTGTGTGTGATGTTACAGTGTGTGTGTACAGTGTGTGTGTGTGTACAGTGTGTGTGTGTGTGTACAGTGTGTGATTCAGCACCTGTGTTACTGTCCCCCATTCGGGACACTGCCTCACTGTCTGTGTCACCTGAGGTCACCGTGGAGACGGCCAGTCTCATTAACACAGCCAATACTGAGCTGCTTCTTTACACTCCAGAGAGAGAAACACAATAGTCATCCACCCCCCCTCCCCCTCCCCCTCCCCCTCCCCCTATGTCCAAACCTCCATTATCACCTCTGTTGTCACCATGGTGTCTAAACCTTGGAGTTGGATTTTGGCCGGGTCAACGCGCGTAAACAGAACTACGATGCTGCCAGCAGACCCTGTACAAAATCTTTTTTTTTAAATCTTGCCTCAACACTGGGCCTTCATTGTGCTCCGTGAATGACCAGAGACATCGTCGCCATTATCAGTCAGACATCACTGCGTTTAACACGCAACTCCTGATGTTGATGTTGACATATCTCATTGTTTTTCAAACTTAACTCAACAACTCAACTTTTCTTGAATTCAGAGACACTGTGGTCAAATTTATTGGTTTGTTTGAGTATGTGTTTATGTGACGGTTTTGCCTTAGAATGATTCTGTCAAAACACAGTTGATTAATCAGATTTTGGCATCACTGAAATATGTGTTTATCAATAGAAAACATATTCTGCCTTTATATACAGCTTGGCTCGTCATAATTATCTTCTGACTGCTCACAAACCAAAGGAAAAACCACCACTCTTTTGAAAGAAAAAGCAATCTATCTCTCTCTCTTTCATTCTCCCATGGGCACACTAAAAACAACCGAAGTAAATAGCCACATAGCCACACAAACACACGTACTCTCTTTTACAAAGAAACCCAAATCCCAGACTCTGTCTCTCTCTCTGTCTCTCACACACACATACACACACAGACACACATGGTTGAATCTGGGCTGCTGTTGCGGCAGCAACATCATCTATCTCCTTCCCACCCCTGTCTCCATGGAGACAAGCTTCCAGAGTGCTGGCTGCTTCTAGAACGCTGTGAATCAGCAGTGGCTGAGGTGGGGCTAAGAGCACAGCAAAGTATGCTGGGATCAAAAGAGAGAGAGAGAGAGAGAGAGAGAGAGAGAGAGAGAGAATGGATTGGGGAAGAGTGGCGGCCGCTCAGCTGAAAAAAAATAAGGAGAACATGTGATTGAGAAAAATGTTCAGTCACCACTCTTAAAGGAAGGTGAAATTGCAAAACCTCTTACACATGAAGTCAAAATTGCATTACAGACCCCCTTAGGCGGTAATTTGAAAACTAACGTTACAATAGGTTTCAGTCAGTTCAGTGGTAGTGGCATAGAGTTCGAATAGGATCACTGTAGAGGGACGGATATAGGGCAAAGGTAGAGCCACTTCTCAAGTCTTTGCAACAAGTAGATTATGCACAGGTTACAAGCTTCAAGCAACTACTACATTATACAGTAGTTGAGATAGTTTATATGGCAAGCTAAATGAACCATGGATGCTTCAGACCGCTAAGTGCAGCAAGGCCCAGCTTTCTTTCTACACTGTAGTGATGTTAGTGCAAAATTGAGGCGGGTATGGAATACATAGACCCAACAAAGTTACTTTGAAATGCCTTCACCTCGTCAATGTTACTGTAGTTTCCATTAAAAGTCATTTCTACCCCTATATTCAAAGATTCACCAGTGTCCAAACAAAAAATGTTTGGACACTGTTTTATTCCCGATGAATAATTAGACAGTTTCCTCTCTATCCTTCAGTTCTCTACATCAGTGGATTTCAAACCTTTTCAACCATATGAACTGTATCTTTTAACATACCAGCATCAAGATACAGAGACACCTATAAATACTGTTGAAAAATAATATATAAAATGACATTAAAATATATATTCTTTCAAAAAGCAAAGAAAAAAGTAATTTCTGTTTAAATTAATTTCTGACCCTCCAAAAATATCAACAGGGGTCCCCACCCCCACATTGAAAACCACTGATCTACAAGTATCTTTCACTCTTCCTTTATAGGATGTAGGGGTAGAGTTTTATGGATGTTGTTATGAGGCGTGTTGGCACAGAGGCAAAACATATGTAAATATCATCTTAAACCATTACCTTGAACTTCTCGGACAGTAAAGAATTTCAAAATATGCTACAAAATATGAACCATTCCATCCAAATACAGCTTGATCAATTGGCTCATTTTATTGATTTACGTCATTGTTTGGGCTTCACCCTGAAGACACAGTTGTTCCATACTACACATTTCTGGCAGCCTAATCCACCCACTCACAGGAAAAACAACCGGCGTAACAAGCAGTGAGCTTCACCCATTTGAACGTCCCAAACAGTGCTTCTCTCTAAACCGTGACCTGCTGTAACCTCTGTGATTGCTGAGCCACTCTCTCTAGACATACATTGCAATAGCCACAACAGAAGGGTTAGTGTTTGGGGTGAAAAGGACTGCCTGCTAAACGCTAATGAGAAAGAGTGCTATAGCGGTTAGGTAAAGGTCATGAGTATGCAGATGGCTGTCTGAAAGGAGAAGGACAGTTTGAAGAGACGAATGGACATGATAAAAAGCCCGCCTCCTGGCTGTTAAGTTAGGAAACTTTTTTTTTTCCTACAGTCTGTCAACATTGCAGACAGGCAGCCAGAATCAGCTCCAAGGCCTCATGATAAATGCCCTAACAGCTGGGCACTTCCACAGTCAAGTCAATGTCGGAAGTGTTTAGTGAGGTCGGTTTTAGTACGGATGTAATGGGTCTGCTGGAGAGCATGTGTCTGTGTATTTGTGTTTGAATGAACTTAGGAGCAGAGGAAGTGAAGCTTTTATCAGCTTAACACCTTTATCTTAAAGGGACCCTCCTAGATTTGTGTCTGGAATTACCCTTGAAGCCAATGTTCAAAGAACATTTGTAACAAAATTGTTTTGGTTTGAAACTCTGAGAGTGCATGCCCATCCCACACCTGAGTGCTGAGTGCCTTGCACACCTCTCTACCCCTTCCCTCACCATTTGCCAACTCACAGCCACCCAGCATGAATAAATACTCTTCACAGTGAGTGAGTTTCAGCGGAAATTTCGGGGTCTGGGAGTGTACCTCTACTGTCGAAGTCAGTTTGTGTGCTGTGGTTGTCACATATATAAAGTAGATACTGTACAACACCGAACATGCATAAAAATACATACACTGGTGCCCGATACATGCATTTGTGCCATACCTCGTGTGTGTACAGTTACAGAGGAAATGACCCTTGCTGTATAGGTCAAAGGACAGGGAGAGATTCCTGGCAGTGTAAAGGGTGCTACAGTATACATGGTGCAAGGAAGGAAATAGCAGGCTACAGTTTATAGGAGAAAGATAGACTTCTTCTTCAGTATGCTTACTGGGCATTTAGTGAAACGGAAAAATATCAGTGGATAAATAATTAATTCTAGGTGTATGAGTTTTTCAAAAGTGATAGTGTTTCCCTGAGTACAGACTGCATTTCCCATGAGCCCATTGTCTCGCCGCAAAAAACTATACCTCCACTCTCCTGGGTCCAATGTGTTTGTATTAAAGATAATAGTCTCTGTGCCGGAAATTGTTTCGTCAGAGTTTTCAACCTGGAAAATCCAACCCGGTGGGAAGCATTCAGAATCATTTTAATAAAATTGACAACGTTATCGTTGTTGGATAGATTTGCTTCAGATGCTTCACAAAAACATGGACACTGATTGGGAAATAGAGGAAAACTCTCTAAACGTGACACTTTGCTTGAGCTATGACTAATAGCTCTGACTAGTTGTTGTTTCTTGGCATTCTGTTGTTGTGTTGAGCTCTTAAAATCTATTATGATGATAACAGGTCTGAGGTTAAGCCCCTCTCTGTTATTTAAACACCAGGAGAGGTGGCAATCACCCCTCTGTCATTACTCACAAATGCTGTTTACTTGGTCCTGGTGGAGGAAGGGCAGCCAATCATCACCCACACAAATCATAAATACTTTGCAGATATGGGAGGGGGAGGGGGGTGGGGGTGGGGGCGGTAGGCATTAGCGTGGGGTCATTGGTTGTTGATGGTCAGGAATCTCTTGGCTTAGAGAGAAAAGCGTATACAGTGCTGGGTTCTTGCATCTTGAGGCCTTCTGGGCTGCTTATAACCGGGCAGAGAACCGCTGAGAGAAACCAAAACAGGAACAACAAGTCGCCCATCACAGGCAGTTATTATGGTTAGAGGACAAAAAAATACAGGTCCAACACACCCGTACATCTTAAGATCAACTTAACCCAGCCCAAACCATTAAAGAAGATTGCTCTTTTGACGTAGCTGAGACGTTTGTTTACTAAATAGACCTCAGGTGGTTTGCAGAAGTCGGTGCACAATGGAATGGCAATGGCGAGGCCTCGCATGGCTCGGAGGCAAGGTGCACGGGTATGCCCCATTAGCTGGCAACTTCCTGTGTAAATGAATAGGAAGCATCACTTGCCATCTCTGCTCACTTTGTGCCTGGAGAATGGCATGCCAGGAAACATTCACATGCACCACAACGAGCTCCCCCCCCCCATACACATACACAGAATAATTACATGTATGTACTGCATGACCAACTGTTGACAGACTGTCATTGTTTGTGGGAATCAAGCACACAAGTGATGTCATTGTGTGAAAATGCACTCGCTCGGATACCATTATCATATTTGTGGGCGTCGCTCGGCATCCTTGACTGCCATGACAACCCGGTCATTAATAAGAGAGAAAAACGGACAGCATTGTTCTGAGCAACGCTCGTACATCTCATGACATTTTCGCCATCAGATCGGAGCTGATCGTTTGAAAGCCGTCCAGCTATTTTTTTTAAATTTGTTTTTACAAACATCCCAAACAGTGTGAGGAATACCTGGGCATGTTCCTACAGTGTGCTGTATTCATACACACCCAGGCATTCCCAGGCGACACTCCCCTGTGCTGTTAATGTTTTTTTTTTTAAGTCTATAGCTCACAGGAGGCATACAAATGAACATGCAGAAACATGATGAGAGCAGAGGAAGGATGTAATAGGGGTCCCCATGGCAACCTCACAAAACGGCATGCACTCACCATGGCAACAGAGCGAGCGAGGGAGAGTATATGACAGAGAGAGATGTGATGCTGGCGCTATCCTCTGGCTGCTTAAAATGAAACACACACACACACACACAAGCATGGACAACTTATTCAATCACACTGGTTTAAAGATGCTTTAGTTCTACGTTTGATATCGTGTTATTTTCATTGTTGTGCTCACTTGCTTTTTATACACGAAGCGTACATGTAGGCTAGCGACCAAACATGCACGATATTCTGGGACTCCACACACTAGCAGTAAGTCATTATGTAGGTCTCGGTTAATAAAGCCACAGACAGCTCACCGGAGAAGACAAATAGCCAGACACTACCAAGTGCTGATGTTTCAAGGCCACAGCCGGGCCGGCTTTCCTGCCGAGACGAGGAGAAACCCCCTACAAAATGCATCATGCCTCTTGTGCTACTATTTTAGATGTCGTTCTGGGGTAAACAAAGGGATGTGCTATGCTGCATGCTCACGCAATCGTCTGTAGATGTACCTGTATATCTATATGACTATCACTATATATTATGTACCTGACCTCTATTATTGCACACATATTATATTCAATGTATTTGAATAAATATAAAATATTAAAAATTTGAAAACAAAAACTAAATATACACACACATATTTTATATATATATACACACACACACACATTCACACTGTATATATACAGTATATATACACAGTATATATCAAATGAAATATAAAATAAAATAATTGAATTGAATAATTTAAGCATAAGATGAATGTGCAAAGAAACTCCAACAAGACTTGATTAACAAGGCATATTAAGTAGTCATTCCACTACAGTGTCTTTCTAATGAGATTGGTTGTCAATTGAGTTTTTCTTATTAGTGTCTTTAATTAAACACAGAACCATGAAGAGAAACACTGCAAAAAGACAGATATTAATCGCTCTGGTTTAGTAAGCCTCTTTTTAACTTAGCAGTCATTAAAATTCACACTGCTTGGGTGCATTCAGGTTAAGAGTAATTTGAGGAAGGATTTGACCTTGCGGGCAATCCAAAAATCATTGAAATAAATAAATGAACAAAAGAATGCAATCCAAGTCCATTAGAAATTGGACCATATTCAGTATAATACAACCCAAC
Source organism: Percopsis omiscomaycus (assembly GCA_027575585.1). NCBI lineage: Eukaryota > Metazoa > Chordata > Actinopteri > Percopsiformes > Percopsidae > Percopsis > Percopsis omiscomaycus. Next base: position 6,470 of record JAODLI010074042.1, read on the forward strand.
CTGTGCTACGACACAGAAAAAGAAGCTGCTGGAAGTATGATTTTGTGATTTGTTGAATAGTTCACAATATCTATTTATTGTGAACTGTGAATAAATTCTTTGCATTTATATTCAGCTACCCTGGAACTAAACCGTCTACAGAAGCAGTCTGCTCTGTGGGATAATCTGAGCAGGTGGGTGTGGCAGAGGGCTAGACAGCAATAACAACGCCATCCACCTTAGTGTCTCCATCTAGTGGCAGAAATTAGACTTAACTTGCAGCAAGCTTGCGTAGCCATTGGTAGAAAATAAGAATGTTGACTTAAAAACCAGGCCACGAAAGCTAATACATTTCATGTATTAAACCAGCTGATTATTATTAAGACATGTAACTATGTAACTAGTGAAATCAGACATGGTTATCAGTTTTAAGTAGGCTGGTTTGCTTCTAATGCATGATACTGCAGGGTTCTACAATGGATACCACTATTTGAAGAGCGACAGTTAAGACATCCATCGAAAAACCTGAAGCGTAGGATCCCTGAAAAGACCCACTGAGAGGTCAGAGTGAGAAATAGCAGATGTAAACATAGGCAAAATCCTGTTTGATCTGGAACAAACCGGTGTCAACTGATTTCCTCAAGTAAAGGAACTGAAGATATTATTTATTTTAAAAAGAAGTGGTTTGCATTAAGGGGCCATTTGGAATCTTTTCTGGTTGGTGGTTTTAGGGTGTGTCCTAATGTCCTAATATTCTAATATTAGTGATTTAGAATAAAGCTTTGTAGATAAATGAAGCCGCATGCAGTGCAAGAGTGACATCATGTGTTGAAGAGCTGCATCACAAGATGCTTCCCATTCAATAAACACCCTGTGATGCCCTAATTAAAATGATACCACGTCATCTATATAAACACTTTAAATTCATAATAGCTGCATCAAAACACAAGGCAAAGTTACACAAGGAAGTCCTTGGCCTCCAGTCTTTAGAATTTTTTTGCAGATCATGTATTCAAAGCCTCCCTTAGGCACTCGATTGTGTTCCAAACTATAAGGAATGCTGCACTTTCATTTTAACCGTCAGGTGCGCACACAGCCAATCGTGAAGATGAAAGAGGGTGTCAAACAGATTCAACAAAACATAAAGATAAGATCTGTCTATTCTACCGGAGAGGGAGATGTCAATCAAACAACGTACAACACACACGTACAGACACGTCTCGAGAAGACGTCTATTGAGTGACAATAACACCTGTGTGGGCGTAGATGGGCTTTAAAATACACATTTAATGTTGAATATTTTGGCATGGTCTTACCAATATCTAAATCTAAAGATTAATGTTGAGAATCTCAGTTGAAAGCATTGAAATACCCAATTGTTTTGTTCAATGATATCAAATTACTGAAGCTTTCTGAAACCTGGACTTAAGTTATCTCTTACAATATGAATTTATAAAACATTAATTCATTACTCTCCCAGTAAAGCTCACATTAGTCTGATAAAAATGTTCCCTAATAAAAACATAATTCAAGCCAACTAATAATTAGAAACTACTTTACTGCATAATGTTAATGTTATGTTAGCCTACATTTGTGATGAATAGAGAATCTCATTTTAACTTTTACGTTTCCTCTGGATAGCTGAATTTGCAAGAGCTATTGTTAAGCCTAAAGGTGGTGATAGTAACCAATGACAATCGCTATAAAGCCCCAAGCAATATGAACATTTTAACATTCCCTTTGCTGCATCTCATCAATAAAAAAATCCAGGTCCAATTTGCAAAATTAAAAAGTTATGAAATTATACAGTTTACACCAACATTTAATATAAAATATTTCTTTGTTACTTGAAATTCTTATGCTATATAATCATACAGAAGATTAATTAACATACATTTAATGAGCAAGTTGGTTTATTCCACAGTTCAATCATCAAACACAAAAGCTCATAAGAAGGTTGCCCATGCAGTGTCTGAGAGACTCATTCTATCTTTACATTACGGTATATATACACACACACACACACAGTGGTCATATATTATCAATATTATACTCAAAATATAAAATCAACCTCTTTGACATCAATGCAGTGCAGTGGTTTTAACGCATCTTGTACTGAACACTATTGAAGCTGCTGTACTGTAGGTAGGATTTGAGAGTTGCAGCGAGAGCTAGCTAAAAAAGAATGAAAGATTTTGAAAATCAACAATCCAAAAACCCACTTGCTCCCCCTGGACTGGAGCCCGTTGGTCTGCCATTGCGAAGCACGATTGACCTGGACCATGTTCTGCCCCGACAAAATGTAGCGAAACATTTGTTGCGTTAGGCAAGCGTTGAATCTATTTTGTAGGATCCATTGTGCGGTGCACAATGCCTTTTTAATATTGCGGGGTTTATATGCACCTATAACACACCTACCAAACGAAAGAAAACATACCTCAAAACCCATTGCACACCGTTTCAAGTAAACATGTTGCTCAACTCGGAAACCGTAGATTGAACATGCCCATGTTGTAGCTGTGTGGCGCATTCATGTGATTGACAGGCAGGGTAGATTCGCTGGAACAATCAGGGAAAAGAGGCTCTGATTGGCCACAATTCTTTCGGGCGCGGTCATAAATCTAAAATAGACTTGTATAGAGGCTGGGGCTATCAACCAGAGCAGATATTCTCACAGAGCATTTCACTCACTGATAGCTGACGGATGTCTATGTCTAAGAAATTACACTAAATTCATAGCTCTTAAACCCTACTTACAGCACCTTTAAGTACGTTTATATGTAGAAAGTTACTATACAGTGTTCAGTCTTGAATTCTATTGTTGTAGTATTGCATAACAAATATCCCAATTTGGAGTGTGCTGGCAGAGCACAAACTCTTTCCAGTTGAAATAAATACATAAATATGCCGTATGCGTGCATGTAACTGGGATTAATGCAGCCCTTCGACAGGGTCCTGTGTGTCAGGGCACGCACATCCCTTATGGTTGTATGCAAACTATCCTGTGCATTACTAAAAAGTAGTCCCACTAATCCTGAGAGGACACACCTTACCCATGTTGTCCCAGGGGAGACCGTCTGCCAACGAGCATGAGGTTCTATAAAGTAAACAGACCAGTTACCACTGAAAGGATTTGTCTCTCACCTCTCTAGCTGTTAGACGGGCTAATTATACCCATGTAGTATAATGCTTTCATTATTTCCTTACTATGTGAAAAAACAAGAGACACGGCTGAACCCTTTCTCATTCATGGAGTACTGGCAGCAATGGCAGTTATCGAAACTTTAAGCAGCATAGGATTTTCCACTGTCCAGTGAAATAGTCCATTTCAAATAGTCAAGTGCCCTGACTAGCAATGCTGGAGTCCTGGTGCCATGTAAAAATATGAAACCCTGCTGCCCAGTGTTGTCTCCGAGGGCTTCCTCTTTTGTCTCCTCCTCTCTTGACAAGAAAAAAATTACGGCCTTTTCTGAAACCGATAGTCAGACCTGATGAATAATGATCACCGCATTCTTCATTGTGCAGTGGCATTGCATGATCTTCAGCTGTTTTCTGCCCCCGAAACATCTCTGAAGAGCGATCGAAGACATCCTGGCTGCTCTTTGTATTGTGTATATCATATATTTTTGGTATTTTTCGGGGTCCATAAGTAGGTATGTTAGTTTACCTGAAGCCTCCAGCGGCGAGGAAGCCCACATTGTGTCTGTGACCTTCTGTGTATCTGTAGATTTCACATTACAAACTCAGAAGATTGGGCTCCACCTGCTCAGCGTAATGTGGTCTGCTTCCCACTAGAATGTCTAGCTGAACAGCTACACCGCTGACTCCACTTTGTGCTTCACACTTAATAATTCTAATCAGTGGGCCAGTCCTGCCACCCCTTGTTTCGCCTTCATTAACACATTGTCTTTAGGGCTCGCCCCTGTTGCTCTGCTTCTCAGTGGGCAGCCTATCAGCTTCCCTTCTACTTATCTGTTGCTCTCGGAGCTTTCAGTGCTGCAGGAGGAAGTTAGTTGCCATGTTGATGTCGTTGTTGGAAGCTCTGAGTGCCTCTAGAGCATCGATCCTGGAGAAGCCCATTTCCACCAACATGGCAACCTGAGGGCCAAAAAGATCAAGTTGAGAGCGACTCAGCAGCCACACGGAACACTTAAGCTTGATTTACACTTGACGCATCCGCAGCACCGCGCACCACCTATTTTCTTGTAACTACGCGCCGATGGCGCAGGGGGCACTCTGGTTATCTCTATGATCCTTCCATGTGGGACAATGCAGATGGCCTCAAACAAATGGTGGAAAATAACAGAAAATACAGGCAGACGTGCCTGTATTTAAAATGGCAAAAAGAATAGATCAGGACAGAGCAAGGATTGCAAACGACAGCTGTGAAGATTTTAACAACTTAGTTGTGGCTGATATGCATAACCCGCTGAATAAAACAATTCAAACTGAAAATATTGCAGTTGCTAATAACAGCATATATGGTATTTAGTGACACGCCACATAGAGAACATAACATTATGTTAAACTACTTTAAGTGCATCTATCAAAAACACCAGAAATGTAAAGAAGAAGAAAAAAGGATACTAAACTGTATCTTTATCAAGCCATCAATTTGTTCTAGCATTAAATACTTTAATTATTAATGTCACCTAAAATGTATCTCTAAACTCTTGACTGATACGACTAAAGACAAGAGAAAGGGCTATGATTTACCTACTGTTTATTTACAAACTCACAAGAACAAAAGACACAAAGATTTATTAATTAATTTAAAGAAAGTATCTGAAGTGCATGTCGTCAAAACTTGGCTAAACAAGAATGTTATATTCTGCCTTTTCGCCTTTCTTTGGGTAGCCTAGCGGGTGTACCGACCATATCCTGTTCTGTCGCTTTCTCCTTGAAAGCAACGCCAAACACTCAAATTGTTCCCCAACATTGAAAAGTTGTAAATTGCAACAGTGTTGCATTTCATGTTCTCACAACAAATATAGTACAGGAGTTCGCCTAACAACTGCCTTCGTCTTCCTCAATCACATAGTACCGTCCTACTGACCGTTTGTATATAGTGCCACTGCCACCTTTCGTTTAGGAGACCATCGCTACGGCACCTAGCTCAGGTCGCGTGGAGTATGTACTGCCCAATGGTCGCACTGCGCACGCGCCTCGTCCACAAAAAAATCCACGCTCCACCCAATGCGGCGAGTATGTTTCAGGCTTTCCCCACCTGACTCAGCCACCTAAAACTAACCGGTAAACATTCAAATCACTACCAATACTACATATTTGATACACACCTGCTCCTCTGCGGCAGGAGAGTGGTCCAGTGTAGCCTGCTGGGGCCGAGCCTGAGCCTGGGCCTGGGCCTGAGCCTGGGCTAGGTTCTGCCCCCTGTGTCTCAGGGAAGGGAACAACCGGGTCCAATCTAACAAGCCAGCCTGTTCTCACACACAGACAAGGGGAGGGTGGTCAAGTATGTTACTGTGTGCACGTGCGTGCATGCGTACGTGCGTGCGTGCATGCGCTTCTACCTGAGGCTGGTGTCTGGCGGTCGTCCTGGCCTGGTTGTACTGGGCCAGAAGAAGCTGTTGGTCCAACAGATCCATCCTCTGCTGTCTCTGGATGTCCAGTGTGGCGCCCATCCCCAAGGGTGCCTCTTCACTGGGCTGGGCACCTGCAGGATGCATCATCACATGCAAATAATGACCCAGACAATGACAATAACTCTTACTAATCATAAATACACCCATGGATAACGTAATAGGTGACCTCGCCCATGTGCAGTTTCAAGTGCCAATGTCTTCAAATAAAAGCAGATGACTGTGATAATGTCCCATTGGGACAATGACACAATAACTTTCAGCAGCGGTGGGACAGACCTGAAAAGACGGGCTCCAGGACGGAGCGGCCCACCTGGCACACCCAAGCGGGAACAAAGAATACTTGCTGCAGTCTGAGGACGTTGCGGTGGTACAGTGCACCTGAGATCTGAAAGGCAGCATTCCACATTTAAAAAGGCATGCATACAAGATCAAGATCAATACAGTACTACAGTATAATCACAGATGGATGATGGATTGTAGCTACTCACCAGTCCGCTGAGGGCAATAAGCCACATGAAGGGGCTGGAAGTCAGCAGCTGCAACCCAGTAGCACAGAGAGAGAGGCAGAGAGAGAGGCAGAGAGAGAGGCAGAGAGGTGAAGAATGAACTTCTGGACTCCATGCAGATCACACATAAAATCAAACGCGCACACACACACCTGTAGTCCTACTACGTAGACCAGAGACTTGTTGGTGATGGGGATGTGACCTAGGACCTGGGTAACCGGCAGCCTGGGAATGGACACATAGAAAGGCACAAACAGAGAGAAGACTGGGGACAGCCTGGAGGGAGGGAGAGGGGTGACCCAAGGGAGGAAGGAGAGTGAGAGAGAAAGGGAAAAACATGATTTTTGTAATGACCAACTAACATCATCGCAAGGGGAGTGTAAAATAGAAATAGACGCCAAAACATCTGTACTTTCCCTTTACTGACAGTAACGTACATTAGCCAGACTAATGCCATTTTCATGACGGGATGTAAGGTAGCTGGAGTCATAGATAATAGATCATAAAAACACATTTGCTCCATTAGTGTGCATCTTTGGTGCATCCGGGCTACTCACAGTCCTGTGGGGAGCTCTTCCACCTCGTAAGCAAAGAGGAAGTAGACTGCCTGGGCCAGAAGAATGTCTATCAGTGCAGACAGACACCAAGAGCCCAACAGGAAGGACTGAGAGGGAGAGAGAGACAAACTGTGTCAATCAAGCACCGTTTGTACAGTCTAATCAGCAGCCATATTAACACTCTCAGGTCGACGATGTCGCCTGCGACATCAAAGTATACGTAATACTCCATCCTAAATATCTCCGGAACGCTGCATGCTAGAGACTTGCTTTTTTTTGGACCGGAAGATTACCGTTGCGCGTTTTAACAAGTGCTTCGGTGCGATCGTATCACTATCTGAAGCTTTGTAATCCCACATTGAAGTGCAGTGTCTTTTTGGAGACTTTATCTATAAATATGCATACACCAACAAACGTCTAATGTGAACATGTATCCATCTTTCCTCAGTGAAAATTGCTATTGTTTTTAGCAGGCTTGCTAGACGCATTTGTTTCAGTCTACAGCCAA
>JAODLI010074043.1:0-13621 GCA_027575585.1 Percopsis omiscomaycus
TCTAAATAAAATATTGAAATTTGAAACTTCCACATCATTGCATTCTGTTTTTATTCACAATTTGTACAGTGTCCCAAATTTTTTGGAATCGGGTTTGTAGAAAATATAAATCCAATAGACAGACTGAGACCCGAAGTAGACTTCACTCTGTTCAACAACACTGGTGCCATTAGTCAAATAGCACACCAGTAGGACCAGTAGGACGGTTACCGCCTGAGAAATTCACCCAGCAAAAAGACAGGAAGTCTTGTACGCACAGCAATAGAACTCACACACACTTGCTTGTCTCTTTCTCTTTGTTGCTCTGTCTGTCTCTTGGTCTATCTGCCTGTTTCTAAACCCAGAATCATGTCACGTCATGACAGCTACACTTTTTATTATAGTGTATTCGTGTATGTGCTCTGTTTTTTAAAATTTGTATCCACTCCGTTCCACGGGATTCTGGGGAGATTCTTTAATGCAACATTCATGTAGAAAACTTTACCCGAGGCTTCCAGCTCTAATATTGGTATTCATAATTATGTTTAAGTATCGTCAGCAGACTCAAGCTTAAACGTTTATTCAACATGTACTAAATTGCAGATAATATTGTATTTCACATTATTGTTTTAGTTAAATTACTAAATGACTGACATTTTTTAAACTTCTTAAACTAACTAAAGTATATTGCCAGACAAAAAAGCAATACAAATCCATTGCATTCTGGAGTTATTTGTGAGTTATTAAGTGAGTTCAGTAAATACACTGCATGACGCAGAAAAGCTGTCACATTTACCACAAGTCTAAAACAATGCACTAAAGAGAGGAACCACATTATACTTTTAAACATTTAAAATAATTAAACCTGAATTATGTCATTTTTCATCAACCAATAGACTAACACTTTATTTGGGGTGGTCCCTGCAACTATCAACAGACACATTTGAAACATATTAATCATTACACTTTCAACAATTTATCATTAACATATCAACTACATCAGCTGTGCAAGTTAACCATGTTAGTACACCATCAACAGATTGTTCGTCATGGTTGAAGGTCTGTTTTTGGAGGTGTCACCGCTCTGAGGTTCAGAGAGGTTGGGGTAGGGGGGTGGGTTTGATTGTCCAGGTCAATCTGCGGGCACGGTCCTCTACACACAGCTGACATGTAGTTGATGTGTTAAGGATAAATTATTGAAAGTGTACTGATGGATAGTTGATATGTTACAGACGCACGGTGCAGTTGAAAGACAAAATTAGGTGTTTTCAAGAGACTTACTGCCGATGTCTTTGAGGGTGAAGTTAGCGTTGGGCTTAGCCAACGCGAAACTGAAGCGAGCAGGCTGGTCGTCTATATCTTTGGCTCCCAGCATCCCCAGCACCTGAAAGGCACACAGGAAACATATGAGTCTAGTTCACAAACTAAACAATTAGCAAACATTTACATAGAAATAGATGTGAGTTTTATTTCTGTTTATGGCTGATAAAGGTAACACAATAACAATATATGCTACTTTCCCTAAATATGGAAAATAGGGCTATAGCCTAGCCTAGCCTTCCTACCGTTCTTGCCCTTTCATTCTCACAGACGAAGATCTCATCCCAAATGAGCTCAGGCTCGTTGTCATTGATGTCCTGGACCAGAATGTTAACTTTGACAAATGAATGTAGACCTATGGCGTGGGGATTAATAACATTTTGCTGTAATGTAATGTCATCATCACAAAAATAATAATCTGATTTCCAAATACACACGACTAAATCCTTGAACTGTGTGCTTGTGTTTGAGTAAAATCCAAATGTGTGTTTATGTGTGTGTGCGTGGTGTGTGTGTGTGTGTGTACCGTTGGGCTTCTCCTGAGCCTTGACCTGGCACATATGTGTGGGGGTTATCTCTCTGTCCAACCTCCGAAATGTGGAAAGCTGGCCTGTGATGGGGTTGATACTCATAGGACAGTCCTTATCTTCTATTGAGTACCTAGGCAAACACACAGAGAAAAAGAGACTTAGAGATAATTAATAATAAATAATAATTCTAATGTGATACAGATTGACAGAGAGAGAGAAAGCAGATAGATAGATAGATAGATAGATAGATAGATAGATAGATAGATAGATAGATAGAAGGGAATTTACCGGATGCTCCTCTTTTCACTGTCAGGGTCACTTGCAGTGACCACGCCTATGTTGGTTAACATAGTTTCCTCCATAATGGTGAAGGTGTAGACTGGTTTGGAGAAAACCGGCGCTTCATCCACATCGATCACTTTAATGTTGACCTGTCACCGTAGTTCATTGGTGGAAATATGATAGGTGTTAATTTACACATGTTTAATGCAAAGATGGACTCCAATCATCTTTAAAGCTGTGTGTACCTACAGTGTTTTTCTATTTTCTCTGACATGTACCTGGGCTTTGGTTACAGCAGTATTCCTATTGTCAGCAGGTGATTGGAGGTTGTTCTCTCTAACGTGGACAGTGAAACTGTAGCTGCTCTCAGTTTCATAATCCAGGGCCTGAAGATCAGTTAGAAACACAAACATTCATCAAACACCTAACCCTAACACTACAAATGCTGTTATTAATACGAAATAGTAGCAGTAATGGTTAAATGTATCTTCAGTGTTAAGTTAACCTTTCAAATGTGACCCTAATTTGTATTGTTAATCCACCATTTACTTTGATTGAATGTCAGACCATGCGGGGTAGGGGGCAGATCTTCAATCAGGAACTGGGAGGGTTGGAGCCTACCTGCTTAAGAACCAGGTTGCCATCTTTGTTGACATTCCGTACAACATCAAACCTGCTGTTAACATTTGGCAAGACTGCGAAGATGGGGTCTTTGTTCTGAATCTGGTCTTTGTCCTCCAACTCAAGAACGCCAAACTTCTCATTTAGCTTTTGGTTTTCTGGGACTTGCAGCTCATATGTCTCTGTGAGCAGACAGAAGACACACAGGAAATGAACTTTAGTGCAACAATTATAATATAGAAACTGCAGCTCCTCTGGTTAAGAGATGCGTCTGCATTCTGTACATTTTTGAAATCTGTCACTGTCTTTTTTTAACGTTCAGCAGACCCTTCATTTTTTTATGGACAGCATGTGTTTAGATTATTCTCTCTGAATAAACCACTGCTTTTATTTTCCTACCTGGGCACCAGCTTATCAAAACTGCCGAAATGTAGTTTTGATGGTTAGGTTTCATGAAAAACCTAACCTTTGAAAAAGTAAACATTTGAAAAAGTAAAAAGAAACTATAAGCTCAGTAACTGTGTAGCGCTGTAGTTTTAAAATGTTATGACCACAAAAAGAATATAGCTCTCTACGGGGAGGAGGGGGGGAGACACTTATGAATCACTTCTTGTATTAATATTGTAGTGCTCACGTCTGGTAAACGAGGCCATGTTGTCATTGACATCGGTCACGGTGATGGTGACAGACGTGGTGGCGGTGCTGCCCGTCGACAAACCCCTGGTGTCCTGAGCCTGGACTACCACAACATACTGACTCCTTGTCTCCCGGTCCAGAGTGTCAGACCTGCAGCTGATCACACCTGGAGAGAGAGAGACAAAGAAAGACATAGATACAGAGAGAGGGAAACATAAAGAGATATACAATGAGAGAGAGAAAGAGAGGGGGTAGAAAGAGAAAGAGAGAGAGGGAGGTGGGAAAAGAGACATCTTTTTTAGTGAATATCAATTACAACACAAGCTGCTTTAATCTATTAAACAATATAATTTAGTATTATGTAAAATGTATTACAAAATTAGATTAAAAGTGGGGATACAAACCATTAGGTTAAGGTATGTGTGTGAGCACGTGCATCAGGGGGTAATGTGGATCTGAGGACCTCAGTGTAGCCAGTGTACCTGTGATGATGTCAATTTCGAAAGCTGCCATCTCCCCTTCTCTCCTCAAGGAGTATCGGAGATCTGCGTTGGCCGTGGTGGGGTCGTCTGCATCTGTAGCCTTCACCTCCACAACCTTAGTTCCTAGACACCAGAGGCCGCCAGGGTCAGTCTAGCACTGAGACACATCACTAGTCCTCTTTCTCTCGTCTCCGTTCATCTCATCTCAACTCCTCTCCTTTCTCTTTTTTTCTCTTTTTTTTCTCTTTTTTCTCTCCTTTTTTCTAATCCCCTCTCCTTTTCTTAACATTTTCCTAACATTGCTCCCTGTAACAATGCATTATGTTATAACATCGCATTATGTAATAACTCAAAATGTAATAGCTTTTCACTTAATTATGTAATAACACCCACATTTTGTAACAATTTGCTGCATTTTGTAATAAACAGCTTGAATGCAATGTCCCTGCAATGTCCCTGAATTTTGTAATAACATATACATATTATTATTACAAAATAGGGTGGTTGCACTATATGTGATACAAAGTGTAATAATAATAATAAAGTAAAAAAAATCTAACATTTATATTTCTATCTATACATAGAAAACAATTTGGACGATAAAGCTTAACTAAACTTCCCCAATATTAGATTGCTTTCAAAATAGTCATTTTTACAATGTATGCAAATTAAACAAATTAAACAGAATGAATAGTTCAACGAGTGTTTCATATCTCTCGGCCATTTAGTTCCTGAGCTATTGACCAATATGTGTTATTAATGTGATATATAAATGTTAAATGGCATTATTCACCACCATGACCAGACACCGGTGCGGAGGAAAGCTTCCTCACCTTCTTTGGCTTCATCATCTCCCAGGGAAGGGTCCAGATGGACCCCACCAAGTTGGTAGCCGCGACGAAGTGGCCAACTCCCTCCAACCGCAAGAAATTGCACCATTTCCTGGGCTTGGCTAATAGACGCTTCATAAAAGACTACAGTCGCTTGGCAGCACCCGTCACTGGCCTTACCTCCACAACCTTCCCATTCGACACCCCAGGCAAAGACTGCCTTTGCCACCCTGAAGCGCTGCTTCACCACGGCACTCATTCTCCTCCACCCGGACCGGTCACAATAATTCATCGCGGAGGTGGATGCCTTGGACACTGGTGTAGGCTCCATTCTCTCCCAGCATTCCACCTGAGATCATAAGCTCCATCCATGCGCCTTCTTTTCCCGAAAGTTCAACGCCAACAAGCGTAATTATGACATCGGCAACCGGGAGCTTTTGGCAGTTAAACTGGCCCTGGAGGAGTGGTGCCATTGGTTGGAGGGGGCGAAGCAGCCGTTAGTGGTATGGACCGACCACAAGAACCAAAGCAGCTCAACTCTCGTCAGGCCCGGTATACATTGTTCTTTGGGAGATTCCAATTCTCTGTTATGGAAACTGCCCTTCGTTGCGTTGCCTCCTCCAACCTGACCTCATAGAGCTCCCTGCTTTCGTGGGTCGAATTGGCACACAACACTTTTCCCACCTCAGAAGGTGGGGGGATTCATCCCACCTTCTCCCAGTTGAAACCTGTCTCAAACCAGCCCTCTGTGCCCTCCCCTCCCTACCACACCTCCTCCCCGACTACTGGATGGTCAACCAGTTTTTACGGTTCGAGCCAAGAGACTTGAAGTTACCCATAACTTATATAAAGTAAGCGTCTAACGAATCTGTTTATTAAGGGTATTGAGGAGCCCCTACTGATATTGATGGTTGCCTCATTATCACAAAGAACAGAATTTGTTTCTGGACCAGCGTTTACCCCACAGAATGCAAGCTATTACGATGGGATTTGATTCCAACATAGCAGTCGACCAGGTGTCAGCAGACAAGGATAGCAGCTTGTTTCGCCATATGCTAGCAAACCACTGACCGTAAACCCCCCCCCAAAACCAACGGAAGGCGCCTCTTTTGGAAAATGATACTGACATCTGAGCATTTTCATAACTTCTCGAATGCATTTGAATTTTTCTTTTCAAGGGGCAGCGAGGCTTGCATTAGATTGGAATCTAATGTGATAGGCCTACTTAAAAACTCAAGGACGTCAAGAGGGCCTAACTTTTTTTATTTATTTATTTTTTCTCCCTCAGCGAGGAACACTCAAATCGGCGAAAATGCGCTTAGCGCCTAAAAGACGAAGTACTTGCGGCAGTTTTCAGTTATTGAGTAAAATCCTTTTTCTCATCGATGCTTTCGATTTGCCATGGATCGTCGTCGTTGGCAGCAAGAGACATGGTCATAAACAGGGTAAGTAGTACTGGCCAATACGAAAGTACTGTCGATGACATGAGCATAAGTTTGCCAGCAGTGTGCAGTAGCAAGCAGCTAAGCGGGTAGATTGAAGCAGCATTTAAGTGCGTAGAAATCGATCAGCTGATATGGACAGGGTTTGGATTTGGTCTGTCAGCTGGAGTCAGCTGATAGCTGCGCGTGACTACGTGGCCTGCCAGAGCTGATGCAGAATGCTAGATTTATTAAATAATGCACTTTATTATTACATTTTCATCCCAAAAAAGTGCAGCTGTGCATTTTGTAATAACCACCGCTAAGTTATTCCAAAATGCAGGGACATTTGTTAAATTTTGCGTTCAGGCATTTTATTACAAAATGAAACAAATTGTTAGATTACATTATGAAGTGAAAAATTATTACATTTTGGAGAGTTATTACATAATGTGTTGTTACATTCCTCTTTTTCCTCTCCTCTCCTTTCATGATTTCTGTTTTACCTTCTCTTTCTATTTCTGCTGTAGCCCCAGTAAACCCACACAGGTGTTTGAGTTAATGTGTCTGTTCAGACCTCTCTTTTGGACTGACTGGGCATATACAAACCCTGTTTTATGGGCATCTGCCTGATTACACCTATGAGTTTTGTTGCACATGTTAGGGAAGGACATATTTATAATATGTTTGCTAACCTTTTTCCAACTTAGCTCTGCCCATCTGCAACCTGAAAAGGTCTAATTAGCCAAAATAACTAAAAACACGTGTGTATGTTTGCGGTCTCTAAATAGAAATGTGTGATGATTAGTCTGGCCTTTCTGGTGCTAAACCTTACGTACCAATCTTTGACCTCTCCAAAATGGATCCGTTGTACATGATGGAGAAGACAGGGCTGTTGTCATTGATGTCGTTTACTAGAATATCAAATTCCTCGGGTTTCTCCACCTGAATGTTGTTTCCGTCAAACATGGTGGCTTTCAGTAAGTACCGGTTCTTCTCCTCTCTGTCCAGAGACTTGGTGACATACAGGTCTCCTTTTTGATCCACGGTGAAGATAGTGTTAGCCCCCTCCCCTTCGATTTGGAAAATTTTTACCTCCACCTCTTTGCTGGACTTCAGCTAGAGAAAGAAAATATAATTTGTCATTTGGCAAAACTTTTCTACTTTGAAATGTCCTATTGTATTGGTGTGGTTAGGGTCAGTTAGGGTCAGCAAACAGCAGAACCAGCACTGACAGAGATTGCCTCTGGAAAAATGTCACTGGTCAATGAAGTGTGTTTATATATGATGTTTGTCTGCCTTCTGGAAAAAGTTTGACCAGTTGCAACTATTCTGAAATACTGCCATTATGGAATTTACATTCACAGTGATATTTGTATTATCTAGTATGAGATTACGGGCTGTACAGATAAACTGGACTGTAACAGTCTAAAATTAAAGCCCCAAATATAATCTAATATTTATAATATAATTATTATATAATAATATATCTTGACTTACCTGTCCTATCTTTTGGGGGATGGGTGAATCCTTCTCCTCCTCTACGTAAAGAGTGTTCCAGATCCAGTGTCTCTTCTGCCTGAACAGAACAGGTTGGGCCCCCCTGGGCGTGACCCTGGTGGGACCGCGGGCCTCACCTATCACCACTGAAAGGCTAGAGTCGCTCTGTGCTAGTGTTACAGTGAGAGACAGGACCAAGGGCATTAGCCCTGTCGTCCATCTGCAATGCTGAGACATTCTCTGGGTCAGAAAAGACGGAGATAGGAAAAAGAGAAGAAAAGCAGAGGAGAGAAAGGATAAGAGAGGAGCTCAAAATAAGAACCACTTATCAGGTCTGGGCAGGCCAGTTCTCTTTGCCAGGCGGAGAGACAGAGGCACAGTCTAGGGTCTGTCTCTTTGTCAACGGCCTGTCTCGAAGTCCAGCTATTAGTCGAAGTGCAGCTATCAGTTGAAACCAGGGTTACTAAACCTTTGAGCCCAGGAACCCAATGGAAAGTTTAGTCCCTCATCCTGAGGCCTGGAACCCTGAAGAGCTGAAACCACATTACTGCCCTGTCTGGAGGCGGTGGGGGGGACAAATCAAACACAGGCCTGCTGTGACGCATTTTTGGTCCTACACACTGATGCACCACAGAAAGAGAGAAGCTGTAATTAAGCCAATTAGGATTTTGTTGTTTTTTTAGTTCATTTAGTAGACACTTTTACAATTGCATGCTGCTGTTACATGAGGGTTAGGGTTAGGTTAGTAGAGAAGAGTAGAGTATTTGTAGCTGGGATTTTTGCTGCAAAGATTCATAAATGCAATTTAATCTAACCAAAACTGTAAGTGCTTGCCATGTTATATAATACATCTCTATAATGTTACTATTATTCTTTTACTGTAATTACCATCCTTTTAGGGTTTTTAAATGTTTGATTTACCTTTTTAATACCAGTTACCCATAAAGCTTTTTTAAACTAAAAAGGTATTTTATGAATGCCTTTTGATTGGTTGTGGGGTTATCGCTTATTCATGAATGCATCACCCCCCATTACATCAAATGCAACAGAAATGCCATGAAAATAATCTTCTAAACATATCAGTCTGCTGAGCTGTGTTCCATCAGATATCTCCCTTGCTATCCCTACAGACAGATTTTATTGTCTCTCTGTGTTTTGCAGGAGAGAGAGAGGAAGATTAGAATGAAAGTATTACGTTGTTACAGTTGTCTCCATCTAATGGCCTAATCTGGTATTCTCCTCGCCTCTTCTATCCTCCTGACACGTATGACCTCTGATCAGCACCTACATTTAGCCAGAGCCCTGAACTGAATTACTGTATTTGATTTGATTACGGACAGAAATGATAGATCAAGGTCTATATGCGGAAATATGTTGGCGTTCCCCTTTAATTCTGTCTTTACTGTACACCATGCAGAAAGATATGAGCCTAACAGCAGCAGATGGGAGAGATGTGTTGAGAGTAGCAGAACTCCTAAAATAGATCTGTAAACCACCATAAATCACATCCTTGGAAAGTGCTTTTTGGCAAAAGCATAATCTTCCTCAAATCACCTTGAGCGCCTGGAAATCCGTTTTAGTGGTCACTGCCTTTTTACCAACATTTATTTATCCAGTGTTTGTGTGTATACATACTTTAATATGTATGTATTTATGTAGTAAAACATACAGTACATTTACATTTATGAAAAAGTAACTTTTTTATTACTTTGATGAAAAAGGACGGTTATCTCTCAGTTCCAATATTTTTAAATAAATAAATATGTGTTTGGTTGCTATTACTAGCTGTTTATGGTCATATTTTAAAAACTCAGCCTACTGGCCATTCACAAAAACCTTTCCATTGGCACTTCTGATTCATTTTTATAATCTGGTGTCTAGGTGTGTGTGAAAATTACTTCAAACAGCAGCTGTTCACCAGGGAGGATACGCAGAACTAACCCCCATTGGACAACTTGTAGACCATACATTGACAACACTCATTAGATACACACTGGTTTGAAAGTGATAAATAGCCAGTATACAGTATTCCTTGGAAACTTGGAAACATCATTATTGCCAAGTGCACACAGATGAAGAAATTGTGCATCATCATATAAATATATTCCTACATTCAACATTGTTTCTTTCTGCTATGACATGTATTTTACCTAAAAAACCATTAAAACACTTAAATCGCCGACATCCTCCTCCCCTTTATCAGAAACGGGAAATGTAAACACAATGACTTTGGGGAAATGCCGTTAGGTCTGCTAATGAGAGGTCATCACTAGCGGACCCAGCTAAGAGCACACACCCTTCCTGCTATTCACCACCCCACCCCCACCGCACAGACACACACAGCTCACCACAGAGTTGAACAGTGATTTGTGCATTGGAAATAGTCAGTTTTCATCTGTTAACACATCTCAAAGCATCATAGTTATGTAGAATCATGTTTTAATAGAATCGTTTGGTGACAAATTAACTATTTGTAACTTTGAATAAACTATCTGCAAAATTATATACATTTAAAGTAAATGTATTACAATAGGTAGGCCTAAACTTACATTGTACATTGTAAGCCTATGTGCTTCCTATGTGCTAAACTGCTCTTCAAAATAGATGTGGTTTTACCACTACTAACTAGTTTAACATTATAGTTATTTATTGATAAGTAGAACCAGCCATTCCGCCAAAGATAAATTGTTAATAGCATACTTCTATACGTCCTAATAAATTGATTTTGTACCATAAGACAAGAGTGGTCTGACTGAATTAGTTACAATATCCTACCTCAAAGACAAAGCGGCCCCTTGCGTGCAGGTTTGCAGGCAATGGTTACAAGAGGTATCTCTCACCAGTGCGCATATAAGCGGTTGTTGTAAGACGTATTGTATAGCATGTTAAAATATGTGGAACTGTCCGAGCTAAGACTCTAGTTTGGGAATTACGGATCACACCTTACAGCTCACAAATATACACATACCCCAAAATTGCTGGGCAGCCCACAGTGCTTCTTTCAGATTTTTATTGGGGGAAACAAATGCACGTGTTCTAAATATTGAGGGGGACGTATCCCCTGCGTCCCCCCGAAATCTAAAACTATGCCGACTACGATTACGATGGCTAAAGTTTTTATTGAATTATGTTTTTAAATGGATTGTATTAATTTGGAGACTGCCGAATAATCCGATAATTCTAAGTTCCCCTGCTTGGAGTGGTGTGATATATTTCTGTCTACTGAGCATATGGTGTAAGGTAGGAATACCTTAACCAGCAGCAGGTTATGATGACTACTGGAATTAAATGTTATTGCACATTACTGGTAAACCTGTTTTTAATGTATAATTGTTTTCTGACTTGTAGGTTGATGGCTGCTGTTTTGCCTTGGTTTAGTATTTGAATTCATTTATTACGATTTTGTAAAAGTGCCACCAGGCAGCAGTCTCCCTGTTCGGGATGCTTGTATTTTAGATATGACCAACTGTTAATTTTTTAAATATCTTTAATTTGTTGTCCACTTTTCAGTGGAGCTAGTAGCCAGCTTGTGGTGGAGGCTAGGCATGCTAGTGTGGGTCCCGGCACAGATTGCAGTGATATTAGCACTGGGACACAATTTGCGCTGACACGATTTGCAGTGAGCCAGTTTGCAGTGACTATCGATTGCCGAGAGCACTTGTGGTGGGTAAGATGATGCACCCCTGAAACACACCCTGAGTTAGATTGCCTCTCCACAGCTGGCCTCTGCCCACTTTCCCTTTTCATTTAGTAATATTAGGTAACTGGGAGTGTATTTGCTTTAAATAAAAAAGAATTTACGTTTTAATATTGTAAAAAAAAACTATTTATATTATACTAATTTAATTCACCTGAATTTCTAACCACCCTCTTTTCAGGCACTTACAGTTTTTAATAATTAAACTTTTAATAAATAAGTATTACATTTTTAGAATCACGTCTCTGTTTTGCTTCAGTCAACGAACCTGTGTAGCCTTGGTATAATGGGGTGCTATTCAAAGTTGAAGTAAAGCATATTTTGGGGTGAAAGTCCCCAGGAGGCGTTGTCGTATTGTTAGATTCTGGTGGCAGTTACTCCTCTAGAGCCACCTTGCCACATTAAGTTTCTGTTAAGTATCCTTATTAAAAGCCTTTGTAACTGTCACGGAGCGGGTACTGCGTGTGTGCGGGTGTGTGTGTACGTGTTTTGGGAGTGTTGCATTAGAAATTAAACTGTGGCGACCGGCACATTAATGGGAAACCAAAAATTTCAGAGTACCCTCATTGAAAAGTCAAGCAACCCCATAGCACAAGCAAAAGAAAATCTCTGGCTGACACAATGAATACAACATAACTTTGTTTAGGTACAGTTATTTACCCTAGCCTCATTATGTCCATCTCCATCACTGTTCTACTGTTTCATTTTGCTGTGATAGTATTTTTTTTATATTCTTCATATATTTACATTATTCTTTCTTGTCTCACCACTGAGAAACTCTATTATTCTTTTCATATTAATTTTCCCAAAAAGAATACAAATATACTCATCTTTGTATGATATGTAGTCTAAAAATATACTGTAGTATTTTACTATTTTCAGTCTTTATGTATCCACATTTTTAATCAAATAGATTTTAAATAAACTCATGCAACTAGTATTTTTTTCATTTATTTTGAGAAATTTCAGACTTCAAATTGCATTTTGAGTGCACAAAATGATTATATGAGATCGA
Organism: Percopsis omiscomaycus; assembly: GCA_027575585.1. Taxonomy (NCBI): domain Eukaryota; kingdom Metazoa; phylum Chordata; class Actinopteri; order Percopsiformes; family Percopsidae; genus Percopsis; species Percopsis omiscomaycus. The sequence goes on from JAODLI010074043.1 coordinate 12,314, forward strand.
ATGTTGTATTAATGATTCATTTTTTGTATCCTGAGGCATGTAGCATTACACCAGAACATCATTCAATTAAAGTGCTTACATCCACGCTGAGCGATCTGTCTCACTAACATATGGAACCTATCTATCTATCTGTCTAGATCTGTCTGGCATCTATCTATATAATTAAATACACACTTACAAACCACTACACATAATGTACATACAGTGTGGGAAAATGTCAGTCCACTACCGAAATCTGTTCATCTGTTCATGTTGTTTTCACATTAAATTTCTTAAAATCTCCTGACAATGAAAGGAAATGAATTGCAAATAACAATGTCCTTAGTCTGGCTGCAACTAATCTGGAGATTACTTATAATCTACATGTGATACTATAAAATGTCAAATGGCAGACTTCTGTTTGAATAAATATTTTGCGTGATTTTGATGAATTATGAAACTGGTAAAGATAGAACGATATGAGCAGAGTGGAGTAGGGAGAGACCGAAGTAGAGAAATATGGAGATAGAGGTAGTGAACCCCACTGTATCATCAATGTGTGACTCACCAAATCTTACGTTAGCCTCCAAGAAGGGGTAAAGATGTTTGCCAGAGTCCACCAGCAGAAAAGATTCTCTCCAGAGTCTTAACCTCTCAGGAACCACCTCAGGAGACACCCGTCTGTGTCTCTGATGTTGAACAGCTCAGTGGTACGAAGAAAACTTTTCTCTTCTGTCGTTTGGAATGTCCTTTGTGTGTCCTCCGATGTCTTCTTCTGTCAAAGCTTGTCTCTAGTGAACATCGTCTCTGACAAAGACTGGATGTCAGAGTGCTATTCTTAACTAGAATTCCACAAACCAAACCAAACCAAATCCCTCTCAGATAACAGGCAGCTGTTCCTCAGTGTGGTAGTGTAGGTTTTTATTGTACATCAGTTATTATTGTCCAGCAGGTATGTTTATGTCCACAGGTGAAATCCCAGCAGTGCTCCAGTGACCGCAGTAGTAGTAGTAGTGTGGAATCCAGGAGGGAGATGCGGTCTCTCTCTGTCTGTGTGTGAACACCCAGCCACTTCCTTACATCACGTCCTGTTATTGTGGTGGCTCGTCTTCACTACGGTAGCTGCTACCGCTCCTGGTTCTACCCTGGACAGAGAGGAGGAGAGAGAGCTAGGCTGTGTGTGTGTGTGTGTGTGTGTGTGTGTGTGTGTGTCTTGGTGTGTGTGTGTGTCTTGGTGTGTGTGTGTGTCTTGGTGTGTGTGTCTTGGTGTGTGTGTCTTGGTGTGTGTGTGTGTGTGTGTCTTGGTGTGTGTGTCTTGGTGTGTGTGTG
>JAODLI010074044.1:0-13620 GCA_027575585.1 Percopsis omiscomaycus
CGGTAAAAAATATGCTTGGCCGGTGGATTTTCTCATCTACCAGCCACCTTGGCCGGTGAGTCAAAAAGTTAATTTTGAACCCTGCACGTTTTTATGTGTGTGGTCCGTTTGTCTCCGGGCCCTCTTTGTAGTCCCCAAAGCGTGCCACGGGGCCCCTCATTACTGGCTGCAGCGGCCCTGGCTGGGCCCTGGCTGGGCCCTGGCTGGGCCCTGGCTTTCTGTCACACCATGCCGTCCCGCAGGGGACACTGGGCATGAAGAGAGGGGCCCTTTGTTGAGCCGTGACGTCGGTCACGGAGGTGTGCCCGTCCACGTCACCTGCTCTCTTCCAGTAAGGGCGCACACTTAACTACATTGGGTTTTGAAATTGGGATCTGTTTTTTTTTTTTCTATGACCTTTTTTAAATATAGCTTTACCCTTATTAGCAGAATACCTACAATTGGGGTTCCACATCAGACAAAATAAATAAAAGTAAATGAAAATTGTCACCGAGTATGTGCATTAGAAGCTAACTGTCTCACTTTAGCTTCATAACTTTGCAAGTAAAATGATTTTCATTTGATTTTCCCTCTACACCAAAATCAACCTTTTGACCATTGTCTTTTGTTGTCAAACCTCCGACACCAATGTCTGACAATCCTTTCCAGAATTGGGACTGTATTAAAGGTACCCTCCTTGATTTGCCTGCAGAATTTCCCATGTGGTAGAAAACAGCAAGCAATTGTATATGTTTGCATAAAGAACAAAAACTTATGTTACCTGTATAATACAAGTCTGTATAATACAAGTTTTTTATTTATTTGTAAATTATCCTGCGTGTCAAATGTGTTATGTATTCCATGTATATTTTGTCGATTGTCCTTCATTATACTTGGCTTTTCAATAGGTCTTTTTGTGTTATGTTGTATAATTCTGTGTTATTGTATAACGTTTGTATGCTTTGGTAGCCAATATTTGTTATGTGGTGGGTTGAGACCATATCAATTTAAATAAACAAACTTAGGAGAGGCTGATACGTGAATACAGGTATGACACCGATGTCATAGCAAGCCATTTCCTCCTCTTAGAGTTAAGTCTCTTAGTCAACGCTGCTATATCCTTTGGCAGACAAATTCTGGTTCCTTGTATTCTTTTTTTTTGGTGAAGCAAGACTGCTAGCCGGCAATGTGAGGGAGCTTGGCGGACCAACATTGTCTTCCCTTTTATAATTTTGCAGAAAACCTCACAGTTCAATCGAAAGGCTATATTTGAACATTCCCCAATTATACTTGCAGATCGTGCTGTTGCCCCAGAGGGTGAAAAGCCACTGGTTGGCTGGCCAAGAGCGGAGCTTGATGTACAGTATGTTATCATGACCTGCGTTTGCTAAATTAGGTAGGGTGGAGATGTTCTCAACATGCAGAGCATGTATTAAACTCTAGTCCATCCATGGCCTATTGCATTAGATCTCTCTGAAACATGTAGCGTCACTACAATGTGGAACAAGCAGGTCCAGGTTATAAAACGGGCCATAGGCACACTGTGAAGTGTCCTGACTCTAAACAGATGTCTGTAATGCTCCCCTATTGCTATTCCTCAAGAATTGTCTACATGCTGTAATACTGACCCCGTAGCAGACGTTGAAGCTGTTTCCTCGCTCCATATTTCAGGAATTCTAATTAATGGACACCCAACAGCCCCCCCCCCACCCCTACCCATTTTAAAATAACCTGTTGCCTGACATGGCATGTAAAACTGAACGAGCGGGGGAAAAAAAGATCCTTTTCTCATCATCTGGTCTTTATTTGGTCGCTTCCCACATATCCCTTCCCTTTCCTTATCACAAGGGAACAGACCCACTTACAGTTAGTTTCATGACAGCTGATGCCATACCAAAATGCCAATTATATTTTTTTGTGATCTCATTAATTGAATCTCTCCTCAAGCACTGTTTCCGTTAGATCATATATATAAAAATGTAGTCTGTACAGACCAAAGACCAAGGACGTCACTCACTGGTTTCTAAATGGACATTTTAAGGCAGGGAGTTTGGATCCACGGCCCGTGGTTAGCAGCCGGATTTGCTGTTAACCTCCTTTCTATTCATTCACACAGTTTTACATTTTACATTTACAGCATTTTGCAGACACTTTTTATCCAAAGCGACTTACAATAACTACATTTGTCAACAGCTGAATAGGTCATACACCAGCTATCGTAAACAACCAACATTCTGTTAGAATAATGACAGCAGCATGTCATTTTACAACATACATTACCTATATAACATATAATCCAATCCTCAAAATAATTGCTAGCATCTTAAATACTGTATTGGCTAAGTGCTACATTTTCAAAGAGAAGGAAATTATTTTTTTATTTTTGAGGAGATGGAAGATAAGGGATCGTAATAGATAATTGGTTAGTGGCAGTGTTATGAGGTAGGGCCTGGAACCTGACCATTGCTTGGCGGTAGAGCGGGACAGTCCCGTTTACTGCCTTGTAGGCCAACACAATTATGACAGTATTCCTAGCAAGAATATATTTGTGTCTGACAGACAATCTCCCATTGGCTTCAGGTCATAAGTCCTGTAATGTTTAAATAGTAAGTCAGACCTTCCTCTCCTGGAGACACGCTGGAGTTTGGACTGTATTCACTAGAATGTGGGTCACTCCGAGCTACTGTTTGTTTTATACGTTTTCAGGCTGACCTGTGGTAATTCTTTTCCCCTTGTGTTTTTAGGCCGACTGGTCTCCGTTTAGGCGTTGGGCCTCCAACAAGTTGTTTTACAGAAGGTCCCCCTGTGCCTGTTTTGTACAGGCTCCTCAAAAATGGCTACCTTGGCAATCCTGGAAGAAAAAGGAGGGAAAAAGTGCAAAGGAAACAGACTTCAAAAGCATGTAGGAGGGAGGGACTGAGAAGTTTTTTTTTAAAGCTGGAGAGTTGAAGTTGAAAGACATTTCTTGTAAATTCCTCAGACACATTTTTTTTGGGGTGTTTTCGCGTCTTCTCAACAGGCCAGAATTTACAACTGTCTCACTCTTTCAGATTGTTATCTCTCTCTTTTTCTCTCTCTCCCTCCTCGCTATAGAGATATATCCCCCCTTCCTCTCATTCTCCTCCCCCAGCTAGGACCATGGGTATATTTGGAAGTTAATGAAAGAAGAAATTTGAACCGCTTACCCTTAAAAGGCCTGTCTGGGTCAGCTGGGTGGAAACTTGTGTTATTAATGTTCTTAACATTGTGTGTGTGTGTGTCTTGTGTTTGCACACAGTTCAGCACTGCGCACAATGCCGAAATGCTGTGGGTTCTGAGGGGTTGGGGGGGGAAGTTGGGCGGACGAGCTAGCCCACTCACTTGTGGGGGCAGAGGAATTTTTTGGCATATTCCAGGAATCATTCCAGTCTGGTTCAAGGTGCATTCCGGCTCCTTTCTAGAGCTCCGATTGGCCAGTCAGTCCGTCAACCTGCCTTTCGGTTGGACAATGCTGTCTGTAAATGTCATGCTCTACTTCCTAGCAGGCCTGTCCAGAGAGGCTGATCTCATGGTTTTGTTTAAGAGGCAAGGAGGCAGACTATGTACAACCTGAGCTGTGTTAATTATGGTCTGTATGTTTTGTTTCATTCAGTGAAATGAACGACTAGTTTGAACAAGGTGAAGTGGTAGTTAAGATTGGAGAACACAATGCGAGACACGCAGCGTTCGTAAATAAAACTGAATTCTAGCAAACATTTTGGAGGGAATGTTTTCAGCTGAAGCAGTTATGTTACGTTTGCTACGTTCATACATTTTTCGAGTCGTAGTTCTTTATTTTCAACGGTGTAAGCTCCATGTTACCGCTAACCGCAATGCCAAATATGCGAATTCAACCATTTGCCACCTAATATATAAAATGACAGATGTTAAACCCTTCTTCTTCCCACGGCTAGCGTCTTAATAACATCCATAAAAGGCCAAATGTTGAACCTGTTGTGCTTCATTCAGCAGTAGGGTTTGTGTTTCTTGGGTACTAGTACTAGACTTTAATGAATGTTTATATGCCGAGCACTGTAATATCCCTATTCCCTGGCATTACAGTTAAACCAATGTTTCCAAACCTCTCTGCTTGGATTCACAGTCTGCTCTGTTATTTTGGGTCAGCCGTCTGATGTGACAGTGATTGGTAGGGGGACCTGCCAGTACCCGTACCAGGGTGGTTGCTGGGTTCAACCCCAAGGCCCTTCAGTCGGCACTGAAGGCCCAGTCAGAGCGAAGTGCCCGTTGGGCCCAGGTCTTGTGCTACATTTTTAATTCCTGAATCATGTCATTTTTCCCCCTTTTTATTTAAATTTAAATGTTTTAAATAACCTTTTTTGGTAAACGGTGTACAAAAGAATCGCTAAGTACAATATTCATGTATCATCTGGGGAAGAGGTTGACGAGTACAATATGCCATGCCTGGAGCCATCACACTTTTGAATTAGTCCGACCTTTGGACTGTGTGTGTCTGTGTGTGTCTGTGTCTTGTTATGGGTAACTTTGCCAGGGGTGCCTTTTTAAAATATTCATGGAAGGTGATTGGGTGGCTTGAGATTGAGACAGACGTGTGTGTTATTGTTCCAAATCTTGTGACCTTTTTAACTTGTTCCATACTTGCTGTGTTTCTGTATTGGATTCCTCTACCAGCAGGATCCCACTGTGAACCAATGAGAGGGATAGAGGGAGAGAGAGAAAAATGGACAAGTGTAAAATGCACAGGGAGGGAGAGGGAGAGGCAGAGCAGCAGGCTACCTGTTAAACATGATTTTTATAATGATGGTGAGGTGTGATTTATCTGTGCTTTACATGGAAAGAGGAAACGTGTAATAGCAAGTAAAAAAGAGACTTGGAGATTCTCCCAGCCCCTAGACATCTACTCTGAGCTTTTAGCGAAGCTGAACCACTGAGGTTCATAAGCCACAACTACATGGAACATTCCCCACACAGTTCCTACGATTTCTGTGTTGCTTTTCTGCCCTAAAATGTTTTTTTACCAGCAGAAATTGAATTTACTACCCTATTTGGCTAAACTCAACAGAAATGTCCCAATACACCCCTTGGCTGTGAGACATGCACTCAAACACTCTATGTCCATCACCATTATATAATATAAAATGTGTTTGTTTGCTTTATTTTTTCCCAATTCGCTGTTGAAGGTACATGGTTTGTCGAGTCTCCCAAAATTGCGTTTGACCAATCTCTGATGTTCATTACTGCAAGCTCCACCTCAATAGTTCCTGAATCAGAAACTAAAATCATCTGCAGTTTCAAAGAGAATTAGTTCGAGAACCTTTTTCTTGAGGTGGAAAAGGGGCTTCAGGCAATAGACCTGTGGACCGTATCAACTATTTTTGGTATCCGATCGCCGATGCGACGCACCTCCCGAATAGAAATCTAGCAGGTTGAACATCCGGACCTGTAGTGTGAAAGGTGACCGGCAATGGCAGCAGCGACAATCTGCGGCCAATGAGAGCGCAAGACATGGGCGAGAGGAAAACAAGGGGGAGGAGTAACCTGCGTAATCTGCATGAACTGCTCGAAGAACAAGCTGTATCCCTTGTCCACTGAACTTCATATTTGAATGATTTTCAACACATCAGTGGTGCGACTCTTTGGGAGTGAAAGAAGGCATGTTAAGAAATGTACCGGCTCCGTGTTGACGAGGCGCGAGCGCTATACTGGTACGGAGGAAGCTACATCCCTCTGTAGCAGTAGTGTGATGCATATCTCACAAGCAGGATGTATCCTGCTTGTGAGATATTCCTCCGGCTCCTTGTGAAACATCTTGTGACCGCCGATCAGTCATGTAGTGTGAAACCCACGAGGACTTCAAGATAACTGCGTACAAGACAGCCAGTTGTGTAATGTGTGCAGTGAAGCGATCTGGCGACTTTCAAAGTTGTGCAGCGTAACCTCGGCATAAGGTACGAAGACAAACTTTGGTCCTGTTAAACTCACTTTCTTGTGCCAACTTTTAGCTTGTCGACATTCGCACATGTACCTGCCTGGTCTACAGTTATCCAGACTCTATGTCTGCTTGTGTGGCGTGAGAGATGGACTGAACTACTTTCTGAGTTTTGTTTACTGCACAGTGCACATGGGGATGACACAGATCTTTTATTTCTGTACCTCGCCCTTGACTACATGTAGGACACACACACACACACACACACACACACACACACACACCTCTGACCTGTTCTAAACTGAGGATCTACCAGGCGGCTCTCAAAATAAAATTCCTCCTGCTGATTATTTTTCTTGTGATCAGAAAATATACATGTTCTCGGCGAGAGGAATTTCCAGGCGCCATGGCAACCAGGCCTTCCCTTCCTTTTCCTCTACTTTCTTTTCCGAACTTCCCCCTGCTCTTTCTTCTTCTCTGGTGCCTCTAACTTTGTGCACTCTGGTGCATTGACAATTCTATGGAAGTCGATGTTTATTACTACTGATCTGGTAACACAAATATACAGTATATACTTTTAAGGCTTTTGATGATAAACAATATTTTATCAATATTTATTGATATTTTTAAGATGAACTTCCAACCATTATTAAATGCACTAAGATATGCACATTATAACAGTATTCTAGTGTTAAACGCTGTTCCCAAAATTCGGCCTGGGCTCTGTTTTAAACACAACTGTCCACAAAAGTGTGGGGGGAGCAGTAGAGAACGGTGTGAGCCTAGGAGTGTAGAGAGGTGCGCCAGCCACTCGGCACTCGGGTGCCGAAGGGGCATGGGCTCTGGTTTCAACGTTATGACGCAATTGGAGGAGTGCCCCCTTAACAGAAACAATTCTGATGCGTTCAAGCACAACTATGCAATAACTTAAGCCCCCTCTCATCTCTATATGCCCAGCCTTACTACTAGACCTCTATCGCATTAATAAAGTACTGTTGACATTTTTACTAAAACATACTTTTCTCACTTGAGCTGCAGTACTTCACTTTTCTCTTTAATCTACTATTTCCATTCCTAACTGAAGTTGGGGATAATGCCTTCTTTCCCAGAGGCATTTTTCCATTCTTCCATGTATTAGCCAGGCCGTTTATAGGAGCTTTCATAGTCGCAGTGCTGATTCCCGCACACACCGACAGCCAGGCTCTCTTCAGCTTCCCTTCAACTTTTCCCTCTCCCGCTCCGAGCTTTAGTTGTATTTTTGGAGGGTCTCTACGAGATCCCTCAGCGCTGCCCTTTGTACAGGGAGAGGCTTGGGTTGGCTTTCTGTCATGCTAACATTGCTTTTGGAGCTCTCCCTGTCATGTGAGTCGCCCCAGCCAGGCGAAGCGAAGCGGCAAAATGCAGGCAAAAATTATATTTTAAAAATAGACCAGTCTGGGTTTTTGTTCTTTTGTCAAGTCCAACCTAGTTGGAAGTACTACTAAAGCTTTTGCAGTAGAATAGATGTAGTAGCATTTATTTCAAATGTAGCCATTCTTGCTGTTGAAGTATAAAGGCACTGGCAATACACATATCTGTTATTAGGTAGGCAAGCAGATGGCCTTTAACTGGATGTAAAAACTGCTTGCTAACTGGTAGACATTTGTCAATGTGATAACTGGGCAGGAAAGTTGAGGCTCTTTACACTTTTTCACATTCATTAAGACCAAAACGAAGCCTGACTCACGCTGCACGCACACATACACAAACGCACCATGTGCGACTCATCAACGCCTCTCCATCTGGTGGAAATGTAATCTTTTCTACTCTTCATTACACTCCTTTCCTTTCCTCCCTCTGTGGCAACAATAGCCCCGCTATATAGAGTCAACAAACATGCAGTCGGCTATTTGTGCTTCTAGTAAAGAGTCCGCCGGGCTGAACCTTGTAGAACGCTGTCGGTTTGATCTTAGTCTCAGTGGTGATGGCTTTTTTTGTCAGTGTACACTCATTATAGAATAAGCCGTGTGTGTGTCCCACAGGTATCCTGTCTCTCTCTGTAAAGGGCTCATTTGTGTGGCGGTGGAATACCGGGCATATTTCATGATCCACACTTCAGATGTCATCATCCTCTTTCTTTCCTTCGGCCTTTGCCTGCCCACGCCCATCCCCCCTCGCACTGGCAGAACAGTTTATCATTGAAGTTATAATCATTCAGAACAATTTGAAGCGTGTGTGTTGTACGACAAAAGTTGAAACTTGGACTAGTCTAAAGGTAAGAAAACAGTCAAAATTTAGCACAATTTATTCTATTAGGTTAAACATTGTCCATTTAAGAGCCATTTAAAAACGTTCATCACATTCTTAAATAACCAAATCGTATTTTAAATGCTGCTGAAATATGTGGCACTTTGTGCTGTGCATTATGAACATTAGGAAACAAGCATTTTCATTGGGTCATCATAGAACATTAGTCTAGCATCAAGATGAGCTGGAGCGATGGAAACGTGTATCCCACCTAACGAAGATCCACTTGTGTGTGTGTGTGTGGTGGTGCGGGAAGATGCAGCACTTTCCAAAGCTATTCCGGCTTGCATGTCGTGTGCCTGCAACCTCTACGCCAGCTGAGAGAGCTTTTCTCAGCTGCTGGACTTATCGACTGAGGTCTCGCCTTTCACCCGAACATATTGACATGTTGATTTCGTCAGTTGAGTAAGTAGGACCTACCACGTTGTTGAATAGCCTAATAAAACGAATTGTCGGTTTTTTGTAGGCGTATTATTGGTAGTTTTTCTGATGCATGCTTATTAATTTTTACTTTATTTGCTATGCAATCAAGTTCACCCAAAGAAAATGCAAGAATTTTTTGTTACGTTGAATATTGTTTTAAATAAATGTTAGGCTATTTGTTAACTTTTATTTAGTGAGATGTTATGTTTTGTAGGATAATATGCAATGTTCATAATGAACAATGCATATTGGTGCCACACATTTAAAATACGATTTGGTTATTGAAGAAGGTGATTAGCGGTTTCAAATGGCTCTTGTAATATACGCAATATTGTTTAGCAATATTATGAGAATAAATTCGTAACTTTACAAGGGAAAAAAGTCAACAAACGGGCACACGTTCACTCTTGTGCGTGTCAAACCTGGAAACTTTCTAGCATGTTATCGACCTCTCTGACAACGCTGGCTTGTGGCTTCTGCAATCTGGATTACCAGATTTTCCCAGCATGCTGCGGCCTGTAATTGTGATGCGACTGTCTTACCCAGCATCCTCGGTTTGTGAAGTTGAGGTCTCTGTGTGTGGGTAAGTGTGTGTATGTGTGCACACTTTCTTTTGTGCTTGCTTTCCCCCCACTGTGACTTTTGTAAACAGGCCTACCAGATGTGGTGGAGTGTTTTCGCTGCCTGGGCAAACTAAGGGTACAATAGCTTGTGATGCCCGAGGTTTATAACTGCTTTCACCCACCCACTTAAACCCCTTAACTCTCTCGCACGCACGCACGCGCGCGCACGAATGCATGCACACACCCTAGGTGTGGACTGGGCTTAGAAGAATTTAGCGGCTAATTTAGTGTTTTATCTAACCAGCCAGCCCACTTACATCTGCACTCTCAGCCATGCCAGGCACTCGAGACAACACAATTGACCTTAAAAGGAAACAATAGTTGCGTATCAATTCTGCCCAGTCCAGCAATGCCTGGGCAGGGTTTTGCTGGCACACAAACCAGAGGAAGGTGTTTAGGAACGGATTGAGCCCTTTTAAAATGGAAATAGGCCAGGGAGACTAGGTTGTATAATATGAATTATAAGTATATATTTCAGTGAGGATGCACGCACACACATGAAACATAAGTACTAAAAAGAGTGAATAATAACCTCATTTATTTTATATTGGGTTAGAGGGATTATGTAAATAGACAATACAAACCACATGCCACAAACAGCATTCTGTATGCCTCAAATATATTCTATAGATCAGAAGCCATCAGTCAATCAGGGCATGTTAAAAATGTAACTGCCGTGTTTGGACTACTGCGCCCAGCTTGCCCTGTTGTCTAACAGTGCATTGTCTATTTGGCACTTGAAAGGCTTTCTCAGGTTCTTTTGCTAAGTGTTTGCTCGGATACCTGTGTTGTTGTGCTTGGCCTCGTTGCGGGAGAGGGCAATTGACAATGGCACAGCAATAGCATTTTTAGCTGTCACATTATTAATGTTGTGGCTATTGTACCTAAAAGGGTGAACATGCTTATACATGCTAATAAGCATATGAATATTGTACCCTTGGTCTGGGGTACATATTTGTACCGTTTTCCAGAAAAACAGAAGAACCAGTAGTGCGTCTTTATGTAATGGGTGTTCCTTGGAGACGATAAAGAACCAGAACTGTACCCATAAATTCTAACTTTGTGTTGTCTTGTTGATTGGCTTCATGATTCACAACACCATTGGCTCTTTTCCACCGTACGGTAGCAACTCGACTCTACTTGCAAAAGTTGTGGATAGTACCTGGTACTTGATAGTTTTTCGGTATCACCTCCGTCGAGGTTCCAAGTGAGCTGAGGCGATACCAGAAGGTGACGTGAAAACACTGAGAACCGTCACTGCATCATTGCACGACACGGGACACACTGCAAGTTGCTATGGCGGCCACAATTATATTTTATTCACCTTTTTAGTAAATGGTAACCTGAAAACCATGCCATAGTCAATCGAGGAGGTGTCTACGTTCCTCTTGTTGCCTACCAAAGGATGGATGGGGCAATTCGCGTAACCGTTTGCCGCACACGGCTACCAAAGGACATTCCAACAGTGTAGGGGAAAAGTAAAAAAAAAAAAAGGGGGTGGGACATTGTAACAGGTTCTGCCAGCTCGTCAACAGTCAGACAGTACTCTCACTGCACCTTGGCCTGCTGCTGGAATGCAAATGCCAGGCCTAGAAATGCCGTTCACCCTTTTAATTAGAATTGAATGATTTATGATGTCCTTGTTCTATTGTAGTTGTCCCTTGTCTTCTTTCCCAACCCTCTGTCCCCGCTTTCCTTTGTCTCGCCCCTTACTTTGATGTATTTATCCAATCCCCCCCTTTCCCTCTCTTACCATCTTGCTTGCTTTGTTGTTCTGTTTTGACCCCTCTCACTCTCTCCGTCTCTCCATCTCTCTCTCTCTCCGTCTCTCTTTTTTGCGTGTCTATCTCTCAAGGCATCCTGTGCACTGTGTTGGATTTGGGCATTCCTTTCCTCCTCTAGCAGACAAAACAACCCCAGAACTGTCGAAGCTGCGACCCCTAACACACACACACACAAACACACACACACACACTTTCCCTTCTGCTAATCACTCACAGGAAATGGGCTCCTATGCGAAGGGGGGCCTCGCCTGGCTGCGGGAGCCCAGCACAGGAGTTTGAGGCCTTGAAATGACCCCCCCCCCCACCACCACCGCCACCACCTTCCCCGATTCGAGGAAATTGAACATGATCTCCCCGCTTCTTTCGTTCTCCCTGGTTCTCCCCTCTTGTTTTTACCCACCGTCATACCTCCTCTCTCTTTCTCTTCCACTGATGTCTTTTTCTCCCCAGTCTGAGTTTTGAAAGCGGCCCTGAGAAATGCCTTCGATTTAGTCTGATTAATGGGCCCACGCAAAGTACTCCCCCACACCAATGTGAGTGTAGCCGTGTACATTAAGGGAGGCACATAAAAATGGCTCAGTCGAAGCCATTGGACTGAAATACTGTGTGTGTGTGTTTGTGTGCACATGTACTGCTCCCCAGAGTAGGCTGCAGTAGCAGCCTTTCACTGTCAAGGTTATGTAGGTATATTTATCACCTTTAGGGCAGTATGCCACAAAGAGGTGTGTGTGTGTGATAATGCCATGACACGTTTGGAAAGGGTGTAGTCTTGAGATGTCCCGATCCGATATCAAAGATTAGTATCGGGGCCGATCTAGACAACGATAAGGCGAGGAAAATAAAAGAGGAAATAATTTAATTTATTTCTTTGGATCACCAGCCAATTTCGGTGGTAGAGAATAGGCTTTCGCTGGCTTAAGGAGCCACGGTATTTCCTACCCTCCAGACATGTATTTCAGACATGGCTATACTAGAACTTTATAACAATGTTTGCGACCACCTACGAGTTTGTAACGGAAGCTTTAATAATAACGTGACACAGAAGTGTTGAACATTCCAAAAACCTTTTTTAATGAGAGAGCACAATGGGGAAAAAATAAGATAATAAACCACCACGCATATCCTTTTTGACTGCCTGGACATTGACATTGCTACTGCTACTCGCATTCTAAACAAGAAGTAGCGTATCTGAGATTTTACTTCAAAATAACATTAAATAATATACCAACAGTACATTCACATGTAAATATATAAATATTCAAGATTATATCCAAGTCAATGGTACTTCCACATTTCTATTAACTAATATATTACTTTTATCAATTCTAATCATAATCAATGAATTATATTATTTATTATGTATTAACTTAGCGCAATACTGCGCTATTGACAAGCCAACTGCATGGGATGGCAAGCAACTGCCACAACCACTGTTTTATTTTTTTCCCCATGAGGCTAGACCCCATCGAATTTGAGATCTCACCTAGCTACCAATCATCCAGCTATCGAAGCATTTCTTCTCAAGTGATTTACGCATTTGATGAAAAAATGGCGATAATACCGCATATCACACTGTTGGGCCACCCTAAATGACCGCAGGGGAAATTCCTTCACCGCGACAGCCCTAAATCCAAGCCACTGCGGGGTGTGTTTAATATGTTGTATTGATGTGTAACACAAACGGGAACGGACCAAAACAATGAACCTTTTTTAAGGTACGATATTCTCAATACTGCGTTGCTGGGGTCGTGGGGTTTTAGGCAGTGTGTAGGTGGGAAGCACTACTTTACATAGTTTCAGTTTGTACTGTTGTGTAACAGAGTCCTTGACATGAAAAGTCATGTGCGTAGGGGGGGACTGGGAAAGAGAGTGAGACAGCTGTTTTCATTTTTATTTGGTTACTGATGGAGGTTAACTGACTAAATGTCCCGCTACTCCCACAACACACACAAACACACACAAACATGCATGTCATTGGTTGCTAGGGTATTTAGGCGGCTTTCGTAAGGATTCTGAGGAATGTGTTGGAATGGATTTGAGATGTTAAAACAAAAGTGAGTGTTTATTTTTTAAAATGCAACACGGGTTCAAGGTTTGGGCTACAATGGTATCTCAAGGAAGCTGTTTGTGTAATTCTAACCACTGCTTTCAAATTTTACCTCATGCAGATTTAAAATGTAGATGAACTAACAGGCTTTGCTGACCACAGTCACCTCACTACATTGAGTTCAGTAACAGTGCCTCGTGTGGTCAAAACACCCCTGTACACCCAAGCAGGGCTCAGTAGCTCTCTTCTCTAATGAAAATATAAACCACGCCATAAGAACACTGATTACAGGCCTTAGTGTAAGATGATGTAGATACGTGAAATAAACACAGAATCTTCTCATATTATATCCACTTCATACTTTTCTGTTAAAATATCCCTGCCATTTTCTCCCCTCCCGCTCTTCAAACGCTACGACTTCCTTTTTTTTACACCAGTGGCATTCGGCAAAGTACGGCTCTATAACTGGCCTTCCTGTTGCTTCCCAGTTCACAGGAATGTTCCTCTCTCTCTCTCTCTCTCTCTCTCTCTCTCTCTCTCTCTCTCTCTCTC
>JAODLI010074045.1:0-13616 GCA_027575585.1 Percopsis omiscomaycus
CTTAATATTTCTAGGTTCATGAGCAGCGACTATAAAACATTTAAATACTATGAGTAAATCTATAATAAAACTTACTCATTCCAAACAGTTCATTTATTACATGAATAAAATGTGTATACATTTACTCTTTTACTTAAGAAATTGTAGTTCTCACTGAATCTTAAAATTACAATGTAGAAATTACGACAGTTAATTTAATAAATGTTACTCTACCACAAAGTTATTTTTTTCACTGTAGTGTGCCAAGCTTGTGGCTTCATATTCAAAAAGACTTGAGGCTGTTATTGCTGCCATAGGTGCCACAACAAAGTATTGAGCAAAGGCTGTGCATACTTATGTAGATATTATATTTTCGTCCTTTATTTCTAATAAATGTTGTCATTATGTTGTCATCATTATCTACTAAGATCTGATTTCTCAGCTGGAGAGAAATTTCCATCGTCCTACTCAGGATGGTCGCCGGAATGATGCACTCGTCCTTCTGCTCAGAAGCCGTGTGTAACATCATCGTGGCTGATGAGGGGGTTGAACAATACGGGCCAGAGAAGAGAAGATTTGCCAAGGATTTTGCTGGGCCGCACTCCAGAACCTGGATTCTGGAGTTCATGTCAGAGAGTGAGGACTGGATGCCGTTAATATTGGGTCGTTGCTTTGAACCGCTTGAGCTGCCCCCACTGGACCCCATGCCCGTTTGGGTGCAGCTGCGACAGAAGTGGACGCCGGGTTTAGGTTCTTGCTCTTCTGAATGTGGAAGAGGAACATCCTCTGCAGTGACATCGATGCTTTCACAGAGCAGTGTGAACAATTCTTCATGTGTAGCTCCAGTCGGAGCCGGGATCAGGTTTTTAAACAAGACTTCCAGAACCTTTGGCAGTGGCCAGTCACTGATGTTAGATCTACTCATTTTACTTACCAATCGAGAGCTTTGACAGATAACGGCATTGCTTTCGTCTTGGATTATTTCCTCTAGGGCTACTTGGCTTGAATAAATCTGGGTTTCGTTGATGGCTTCGATTTGCCATGGATAGTCATTGTTGGCAAGCGACATGGTCATAAAAAGGGTGAGTATTTCTGACCAATACGAAAGTAGGCCTACTGTCGATGAGCCTAGATTGCAGCAGAGTGCAGTAGCAGCTAAGCGGGTAGACTGAAGCAGCATTTAAGTAAGGCGCCCTGTTTTAGAGTTGCCTATTGAGTGGGTAGAATCGTATCAGCTTATATGGGCAGCTGAAGTCAGCTAACGGCGGTGCTTGACTACATGGCCTGCCAGAACTGAGGCAGAATTTTTTTTTTTTTCAAACAAGGTTGATCTCATACCTCCTGTGGCTTCTACAGGAGCATATATACATACCATCGTTTCACAATCTCGTGGTAAGTCTACCTTGGATGGGGTTACGACATTATGGCTCCTAACAAAATTAATGGGATTTTCACTTCCGGAACCTCACTGTGGAGCTCTATAGAAGACCCATTTAACAGCTTCTACGCATCATGCAGGGATGATGGAACGGTCCACTTTTCCCGCAAGGAGGGGTGTTGGGTACATTCATACTGATAAAACAAGCACTTTGTTTTTAATCTATATTTTCGCTTCATCATAGCTTCACATCACAAAGATAGTGACTGAAAACTTTCCTGAGGCCCCAGCAGAGGTTTGCTGGGGAGGAAGCAGCAAGAAGAGGGACACCGCTCGACTGGACAGACTGGTGAGGAGAGCTGGCTCAGTGGTGGGCACAGAGCTGGTGAGGAGAGCTGGCTCAGTGGTGGGCACAGAGCTGGACTCTGACAGTGGCAGAGAGAAGGACCCTGGACAAACTGTTGTCCACACTGGACAACGCCCACCACCCTCTGCACAACACCTTCAGTGGCAGACTGCTGTCTCAATCCTGCTCCACAAACAGACTCAATAACTCTTTCTTACCCCTGGCCATCAGGCTGTACAACATTTCTCAGTGCTGGCAGGAGGCACAATGGACAAATCTGCACCACTTCCTGGACATTTGTAGTTCTCCACATTTTTTGTATAAAACATTTTTCTACTGTTACTTTATATATATTTTTTTATATAGTTTTCTATTTGTGTATTTACATTTTTATTTCTACAGTTACTTTCTACTTGTATAGTTTATGTATAGATGTTTAGCATGGTTAACTTAACACAGTTCTATATTTATTCTCTATGCAAATGTTTAATTTCCCTGCACATTTTATTTTTACTTTTTAGAGTTAAAATTCCTCTGTATATATTTAAATCCTATGCAAATTATTTTCTCTGCAAATGTTTAACTTTGCTACAAATGTTTAATTTCTCTGTGCATATCTAAATTCAGATTTATCAATTTTAATGTATGTATACTGTGTTATAGGTTCATTTCAATGTATGTTCACTGCATGTTTGCATGCTGCTACTGGATGCTTGAATTTCCTTCGGGTTCAATAAAGTATCGAGATCAAAGTATCTATCTACTGTATCTATGCATCAAACACATTTATATAGAATGGAATAAAATGTTATTCCTAATATCCATTTTGAAGCTGCTACACAAGTAATATGTAGCTATGTTATTACCTCACAAATCTATAGAGTTCGCTTGCATGTGGTTGCTAGTTTTGCATTCCACTGCAGACCTTAATAGTGTACAGACTGGAGGAAGTTGACTGGGAAAGGGGGGGGGGTAAGCCCCAATAGGATTGACTCTATTCGAGAAAGGCAGCAAAACCAACCAACCAACCAACCAACCAACCAATCAACAAGTCGGTGCCAAACTTCGCCACTCCATTTAAGCCAAATGGCATACAAGTAGCCTATTCATATTTTCCTTTATTTGTTTGGTGGTTGAGGTAAGAATCCCCAAGCATTTATTTGATGCAAATGGAATTTGTTTATACTAAAAGTGTACAATTTTATACAATACAAGAATACTTTAGGGACCTAAGGATAGGCAAAATTGTATGTTTCTTGTTCTTCCTGTCGATTTGTAATACGTTTAAATAGTGGTTACTGTTTTTGGTGCTTTGTTTGCTTTTTGTCTGATTATCTAACCAGAAAAATCTTTTAACACATTTTTAAAATGTTGCTTCCCAGGACCTTGGCTACAAAGGTGAGATCGGCTACCAGACATTTCTGTACAGCAATGAGCCAGAGATCCGATCCCTGCTGATGTTTCTGGTGGAGAGGCTGCCCAGAGAGAGTGCTGAGGCGTCAGACCAGCCAGCGGGTACACTTGCACTACTTTATGTTGACTGCCTGACTTCTAACTAATTACTACTAATTCTTGTTCTGACTTCAGAACAAGAATTCACCTCATTGCTGTTTGCCCAGTCTTAAAAAAGAGAAGTCAAACTAAATATTCCAGCGAGTCCAGCAGGGGTGGGACTAATCCAAAACCCTTTTGGTACCTACTCCAGAATCAAATATAGCCGACATTGACCAAGGCTATCAACTGTTCTTTTTTTTAAAGGGTTTGTTTCACTGATAAGAGTAGTAACTGTAACAATATTGAGAGATGGGGCCTACTGGTGCCTTGCAATAGTTTGTTTTAGATGGCATTCTTCTGTTCTTTACAGGAACTGCTTGTGGCTCTGATGTGTGGAATTAACATGACAATTCTGAAGGTCCTATACTCTTTTATGTCCGATTGTGGTATAATGCATTAATGGACACAGTTTTCACATGTAACTTGCACTATTGTAATCCCATAATCCGACAGCAGCACTAATTTACAATTAAAAATAAAAATCCCAATTCAATCAATATACACATTTTTGGTTAACTGCACCTACAGTGTGGGCTTTAAAAAGCCTATTGTAGTGTTTTTGAAAAATGCATCCATCTGACTGAACGAAATGCTGTTCTAATTGCCCATCTGACACGCCAGCCTTCAATCATTAAGAAAAATATTTTGGTTATTTTATTTGTGGCAACAAGACAAATGTCATGCATAAATTGCACACAAAGAATTCAACAGAAAACCATTTGAGCAAGATGGGCAAGACTAGTTCCGCCAGCTTTTTCATAGTATTTGTTTTAAATCTTTATATTAGTCTTCTGTATTCTTCTGTAAGTATTAATGATCATGTCACACAAATTGCAGTTACCGCAGTTGGTCCATCGCCCGACATCACATTTGATTATAGCTAGGCCTATTTAGTAGACAATGTGCCGAGATGCATTTCAAGTGGAGCGATTTTGGACCAAGACGCGAGAACAGAGACCTCAAAAGTTCACACATGCAGCTACATCCCGGGACATTTCAGGGAAAGACTGCATGTGTGAAAAGGGCATTAGAGAGAGCAAGAGAGGACAATCTTTCAGACTGCACTGTGTACATGGTGGCATCTCTCGCCTTTTTCATTCATTGAATAGGACCACATAATTGTTATTTAGGCTCTGTTTAATAAACATTTAATTGAAGGAGGGTGTACTATTCCCATGACTGTATCTAAGCTATGTTCTATAATTAGGTAATTTACTAACAGAGCTTTGGATGATCGTGATCTAATATTAATAAGGCCAACCCTCAGATTGTTGGTGTCAATTTGTAATATAGCCTCCCGACCCATGCCCTTTTGGGTTTTTATCTCGATCAG
Organism: Percopsis omiscomaycus; assembly: GCA_027575585.1. NCBI lineage: Eukaryota > Metazoa > Chordata > Actinopteri > Percopsiformes > Percopsidae > Percopsis > Percopsis omiscomaycus. Next base: position 4,591 of record JAODLI010074045.1, read on the forward strand.
ATTACAATGTTTTGGGATGCAATTGTATTTTGAATGATTATACACACAGTGGTGTTATAGTAATGAAGGTATCTGAAAGATGACTGTATTTGCTGTACAGATGTTGCTGCTGCCAGAAGTGGCATTCTCACTAGCAGTCTGCACCATGCTAGTAGACTAGCAAACTGTACACTCTCTGAGGATGTATTAATGTCAGGCATATTAAGCACTTGTCCCCTATCCTCTAAACCAGGGATGGGCAACTTTGCTGACAGAGAGGGCCACACGAATTCTATCCTCACTACCAGAGGGCCAAATTGGGAATTCCACCAGTAGCATAAATCCCCATCACTCAATTAGCCATAGTTACAATGAACACATCATATACCAGTTATCAAAATGTATTATACCAACATTTCTATTTTTCAAACACAAATGCATTTAGAAAATGCTTCATTCATTTAATTAACACAGAAAAAATATCTATCTTCCGGACTGATATACAATTATTTCAGAGGCAAGGTTGGTGGTAGTGCATTTATACTTTCTTTCTTCCCATTCCATGACATGTTGTAAATAAGCATACATTTATCTTAAAAAGCTTTGAAACTCACCCACAGGTGGATCTGTATAAAGTTCTATCTTAATGAGATACTTGTGGCCTCTCTTGCTGGCGTACAATAAACTGTGTGTCAATTTCAATGTTTGTGCATCCAATCTGCATGAGCTGGAAAAGGCTCTGCTGTCTGTATTTTTCCTTTTGAGGTCAGCGACGATGGCGGCACGCTATAGACATAGATTATCTTTTTATAGAATTCAAAGGCAAACCTGTTTCCCATCTGGGTCCAGGTTTCTTTTTTCGCTCATTTCTCTCTTCGTCGCGCTGCGGAAAGAGGCCTGGTGACACCAAGAAGAGACCATGTGCTTGGTTAAGGGCCTCTTACGTTACGAGGGAGTGCCCTCTGTCGTTGGTAATAATTACAATTGAAATCCGGTTCAAATGTGGTCAAATGGCCCTCTTGCTTCCATCGCCTGTGAAAATAAAAATTTACTAATATTTGGAAATTGACTTGCGGGCCACACTGAATAAGGACAAGTGGGCCGCCAGCTGCCCATCCCTGCTCTAAACTATCAGACTCCGTACCCTCTAAAAATGTCCTATCCTGTACTTCGGAATGCTCTAAAGTTGTGTGTCTGGCTTAACAATCTATCTATCTATCTACATTCCTAAAAAGAATATTGGCACCTTGCGCTGTAGGGTAAAGGCCGTCCATCCTCAGCATGCGGTGTCGTCCCCAGAAAGAGGGACAGTTATTTACAAATGGGAATCCCATGTCCCTACAGAGGTGTGCCAACCAGCATGATGAGTACAACCAGCAAGATGAGAAGTACAGTAGGCTAGCGAGAGGCTAGCCTACTGTACTTCTCATCATTACCCCTCATGGGTAAGGGACCAGAGACAATTACTCGATGCCGACATATCTTTCTAGCAAAGTCACAAGTCCCAGCTATCTTACACTTTGTGACCTTTGATTGCTTCTTACTCATCATTAGTGCCAACATGTATAACAATGTTAGAACAGCTAGTGTCAGGTGAGCATTCAGGGCTAGCTAAAGAGGAAAATCGATTTTAAACCGGGAAACTCAAATTGGGCCTCACAAGGGATGGCCAGCTCTGGCAAGATTTCCGACCTCCTGAAACAAAATACAAACTGCTACAACCCACGCTATCAGGTGTGCCCGTCACATCTAAATTGACCACACTATCCATCACTAGCAGATGGACACGTCTCTCTAGCAGAGACAACCTCTCCAGGAGCAAAGTACACAAAGAGCAAGAAGACATATTTACCGCTGAGTTTTTAGAGTTTATGCCTTCTGATACTCAGGAGCCCAGCTATAGGGTTTGACTGAACTTTGACGCTGCACAGGCAATATCCGCTCTGCAGCCATGCACAGTGGTAGACTCTCCCAACACTCCCAACTTATGAGCAAATTCATTGCTCAATATACGATTGGCTTAGAGTCGATTATTGTAAATCCATAAATGATACAGTAGAGGCAACAAACCAAATAGCAGTGCGTAATAAAATGTTCTTAGATTTTTATTTTTAAAATGTTCTTTTTTGTTTTTCTGATAATTGATTATCAGAAAGTACATCTTGGTCATTTTACTGCCCACACAAACACACTCCAGTTTACCCACTGAGATATACAAAAGTTAATATAATTTGTGAATCTATTACTGTCCTGCAGGTAAATCAGTGGTCCTCCAGAGAGCTATAGCTGCTAAGATTAAGGCCCGGCTAGTTCTGCCCTGGCTTCCACCAAACTGCAGACTACCTCTCCTCTGCAAAACACAGGTATACTATTTAGCCCTTGATATGGATATAAACTAACTTTGATTATGCAGTTATCTATGTTTAGAAAAAATAAATTGATTATTGGTTTGGTTTTGTTGTTTTGTTAACCTTTCAGAGTCCAGGGCAGTCTCAGAGGTTCCATGCTCAGCACCTCAGTTTACCGTACAGTACTAAATATCCAGGGAAAAAGTTAAAAGGTATGCTTTCTTTTTAATTTTTTCTTTTGTAATTTAAGTTTATATTGTAAAAGCACATGTACATCATGATTTTGATTCACAAACATTCATCTATAAGCTCTTCCATGTATTTTTGTACCTGTAAATGAAAAAGAGGGAAATGCGTGTGTCCTATTCAAATAGAATCAGTAAGTGTTCTATAGAAATATGCCATTTCAGTCAAATATAGTGCAACGAGACCAGGTTCAATAGAATCTGCAAACTCAATCCATTTAGCCCAATACTTACAGAATATCTCCTTTTGTAACCTCAAAGAAAATGTAATTCTCTCCATAACAAAAATCTTTTGCTACATCTAGCAACCTAGGCAAATCTTGTAAGGTCGGTGATATGGGCTTCAACCACTTTCTTGTTACAGCTTTATTAACTTTTTTTACAAAATTATTTCAAACTAGGGGTGTAATGATTCTCCAAATCCACGGTTCAGACCTTGATTTTCGAGCCACGATTCGGTTCATACCAGTTGGTTTTTTTGGAAGGGGGGGATGAATTAAAAAAATGGGGAAAAATGTGTGACAAATTGTTAATAAAATCCAAAGAGTATGGTCTGTTTTCAACAACTGATAAAAGGTGTCTATCCAGTGCCATTAAAATACTGATTGCCTTGGTAATTGTTTGAGCAAGGTCTGAGTTGGCTTGTAGCTTCATTGGGAAGAATTACCTGTTGGGGTTTCTTTCATGCGCCGCTGAGAAGTCTCGGGATGATGTCTTCTGATGTGCTTTACATTTGTCTTCTGATGTGCTTTACATTTGTCTTCTGATGTGCTTTACATTTGTCTTCTGATGTGCTTTACATTTGAACCTTCAACGTGTTTTCAGTACAATAGTCTTTTACATATGATTAATAACTATAGGCAGTTCTAGTAGCCTATGTGTTTATAAGCAGCTCACCTGACTACTAATTTGTAAATAGTAGCGTACTGCCACGCCCACCGATAGGGGGGGACAAATGGGTCTGTTGTCCCTGTCCCGGGCCCAGGGTAGGGTAGGGGGGGGGCGCCCTCATTAAATTATGGAATAATAAAATACATTTTAAATGGCAAGAAGACAAATCAAGATTAACACTCAGGAAGCAGAACTTGGAACTTGGACAGTTGACATTGACGGAACAACCAACCGATCACCGTTGCGCTTAAGCGCTTAGAGATGGCTGGCCCGACAAAGCAAACTGGCCTTTTGGACAGTTTTAATTCCTTGATTGACATGCTGATACACCTCAGACTATAGTGTACTTGAGAACCACATGAAGGCCAAGGTAACTGTGGCACCCACCAAGACGGGGCGTGTGTTGCAGTCTCCCTCCTTAAGCACTGATGTGTGCGTAGCTACTGCACCTTGCTATGTTTGTAAATAAAGTTTTGATATTTGATACATTTAGTTTGAGAATATAATAGGAAGGCAATAGGCTCACTGCCTGAACCCCCGCAAACCTACGACATCGTATTGACGGAGGCTTAATGGGCCATTATTGAGAACAAAAGGATGTAGAAAGTTGTCATTCTGTTAGACCCATTGGCTTAGTGGCTCAATATATAAAGCTAAAAGCAGGCGTGACAAACCATGTGCATCTAATCACTGCCACCCAGTGGCCAAAATACTAATATAAATATATCCAAACAAAAATAAAACATCATGCCAACAATAAACATAAATGGCTCAAAAGTTCCCTTCAATGTAATTCTATGTATCTCTTATGTGCTAGCCTACTACATGAAAATTTAATTACAGCTGACAAATCAATAATCACTAAATAATATTTATTTGGAAGACAATATCATACTTTTGAGGGTGCAGAGGCCCCTTTCAGTTATTCACACATGCAGCTAAATCCCGGGACATTTCAGTGGATTTGGACAAATTCTTGGATCAGAATCCCATACTCTAGTGGCAGTCCAGTCAAATGGTACTCTCTCCTCTTTTTTCCAAGTTATGTTGTGGGACCAGACAACGATGCCCTTTGCTTTTATTCGCAATAGCAATCGAGTCTTTAGCAGTTGCGATATGTGGGAAAGACACTATTAATGGGATAGAAAGAGGGACAATTAAACATATGGTATCTTTTTACACTGATGTGCTTTTTTATACCCGTCTGATCCAATAAATAATATTCCAAAAATAATCAACTTATGACTTTGGCATTATATCAGGATACAAAGTTAGCCTGCGGAAAAGTTTACTTATGCCTGTGAATGTCGCAGCCAAATCAATCCCACCAAATTGATTTCTGTTCAAAATAATCATACATCACGCATAATTATATAGAGCTCTATAAAACAAACTTACACCCACTTTATAACTTTATTAAAACAGTATTTGGAATGCTGCGATCTTTTACCAATAAGACTAGGAGGTCGAATAAATACAATTTAAGATTGATCGTCCTTCACAGATTCAATTCAATCTACCTGACCAAAACCTTTTATCTATAGATAAGATGAAACACAAGCAACCTTGAATATGCAAAGATAAACTACACTGACACTGCCAGCAAGGTGGGCAAGGGCTACCAAATTTACAGCATTATTAGTTTAGCAGCTAATAATTGAATTATGTTGTACTGAAAGAACTGGCCTAACCTGATGGTGCCCAAATGGCTCTTATTGGAGGGGGCGTCTTGTGCTCGTGCTTCACTACATGCTCTATGCTCAAAGCTCCCATTTTCTGAACCTACAGTTTCAGTTGAAAGTGTGTCCAAACTTTTCACTGGTACTGTATATCTACATACTCTACAAATCCTAATGTGAGAAATACTCTGGATGCCATTTAGATGCCATTTCTCACTTAATGATATCTCACTTCTTGCCCCTATCGTTAAAAACCACACATTTCCTCCCATTATAGAAAGCTTTCAATGTATGGGCTGACAATGGGCTCACCGTACCGAGAGAGATGTATGTATAAGGGCAATTTTGTAGTTCATAGTTTTCTATCCTCAACCATCTCATTATCCACTACTACCACCTGACTCCCTTTATAGATACTATTCTAACATTTGACCCATTCAAAGAAGGTTATTGGATCAGTGTACTCTCTACTTAACTCAAATAACTTAAAACCCCTGACCTTGTTAAAATTTCAGTGGGAAGAAGATTTAAATATCAAACTCGGATCTGGCAAAAGGTTTTATATCGGATACATGCCCGCACTCCATATATGTTCCTGCTTTTTGGTCCTTGGCCAATCACATGCCTGAAAGATCAGATTATACTGTATGACCAATTAATGCAGAAATATAGGTAATTCCAAAGGTTGTTTTTTTTTGCCACTGTAAAAACATAAACTAGGGTTTGAGATGTATTTAGTGGCATTGCTAAATGGAAATCTCTCTAGAATCTGAATCTCTGTTTTTGGTTTGTTCTCTCTGGCCTAATTCTAGAGATGAAGGACTACCAGCGTGATGTCCTCCTGCCTGTAACTGCCCAGCTTTCCCATCCTGCCGTTGTGGCAGCATCCCTCCTACAGCAGCACATGGCGGAGCTGAGCGCTGCTCAGGAGTGGGAGGGCGAGTGGAACAGCCAGGGTCTCGTCTCTCGCCTCACACCTGAGGTACTCTTCCTACATTTACAGGACCAGTCAAGGACCTTGCCTTGATATAGTATATATACTTCATCATATAATCATCTTCCATTTAGACCTGCTTTATACTTTTGTTACATTTATGTTTTCAAGACTCCTATTCACACAGTGACTAAAGAAGCTCCCAGTAGCTTCTTTAGTCACTTTGTGAATGGGAGTGTCCTCTGGTTTATATGTCCCTGCCTCTGCTAAATTAATTTTTCATCCCTGGTGGGGACAAAATGTCCCCCCGTCATAGTCCTCTTATATGCCCACTGTCGTTCGTGATTTATTTTCATGAATAAAAACGTTTCAAAAACACCCCCCCCCCCCTGATTTTTTTTCTTTCACAAATCGATTATACATATATACAGATAAAAATACATGTATTAGCTTAATAGCAGACTTTACCATTATGCCTTTAAACGTGGGCATATAGGACTCTGCATTATTCAATTTAGTGACATTATTGTGAAAAATAATAAGTCATTGACGTTTACGAGAGACATTTTAACACACTTAGGTCTTTTTTATTGAATAAACATCCACTATAGTAGGGGTTATTGTAGTGGTACGGTTAAGACAAAGACTGTGAGCAACAGAAAGATGTCTGTTGCTAGAAATAAATACCAGTATAACATTATTGAGCCAGTTTAGGAAATCTTTATAGTTTTATATGGGGAATTTAATTCAAAAAGTGAATCTTTTACCTGCTGGCTCTCTGTCCAACAGGAGTACCGCTCCAGGAAAGCAAGCCGTCTGTGTAAACGTATCGAGGAGCAGCTGCGCACGGCTGCACAACCCTCACCTGAAAATGCCATTGGTGCCCCTCGCTCCAGCTCAGACCTCTCAGAGCTGCTGCAGTCCTTCAAAGGCTCCACTCTCAGTGAAAACGTCCTGAACAAGGAAACCCATTTCACCCACACCCAGAAATTTAACTTCACTCAGGTAAATACTTTGTGGACTTTAAATAAATCCAAAAGGTTACAATAGTAGCCAAATTCATCTCATTAACCCAGTTAAAAACTCGATGACCATATGCTTTTCGTACACCAAAGTTCAGCATGACATATTCTTTGGTCATCATATTTAATGCCAATAGGCCGCAGTTCTTGTACTGTATACTGATGCTGACGTGGCTAATGCTGTGCCAACTCTAATCTCTCAGTCAACACGGTGCATCACCCATCTGCTAGTGAGCCTGTCTGCTTGACTATGTGGTGCTACCCAAATAGCAACATATAGGGAATGCAAAGTAAAATTGGGACATTCTTTGTATTTGTCATTTTGCAAAAATACGTTTAGTCAGAAATAAACTCTACCCGGGTAGTAAAACAAAAAGACAGGTCAGTGTTCCTATCTGTAATCCTGTGTATGCGATTTAATTCAGTTCTCTAAGATGGAATCCGAAGAGGCAGGCAGGCCACACTACTTCCAATGGTTCCTTCTAAAGAGTTCTCACTGGGGGACAGGCTTGCCATCAATCCAAGCATGGAACTACTCAAGTTAAATTCAATCCAAACAAAAGAACAAATCTGCACATAATAGTACAGAAGAATACAGTACATCAGTAACAATCATTCCTTCATATATCTTGCATATATTAATACAATTAACAGTCTATGAACCGAGTCTATATAGCTATATAGACTAACTATATAGTCACATCTATATAGTTATCAAATGTGAAATAACTGCATTTCACTTTTGTTAACTGCAGATTTCAGTTATAACCTGCAAGTGCAATTATAAGGGTTCATACTAAATTGAGTAGATTCATATATTTGACATGAAATAAATGACAAATAAAATGGCTACATTTAACAATGGTAACATCTCTCAATACTCTAATAGAAAAGTTGACAAAATAAGTAAAAGAAAAGCGTATTGTGCTTAAAAATAACTGTCTGTTTAAGTTACATTATCGATAATCTCTTAAACCGAGCTCAACCGAGTTTTCTGCTGCATCACTAGACGTGTTTCCATTAACCTGCTTAATGTGCAATTTGTAATGGAAGTAATGGAAACGTGAATTTCGAAAACTCAAATCGCAAAAAAGTTTATAAGTAACTGCATGCATCATATGCTCTCATGGCCTTCTATTAAATACTACCACAGCGACTGCGGTGGATGCGATTGAAATCACTGTGGCAACAGTTCGTCACCATGTTTAATTGGAATTGTAAGAAGAGAAACCCAAGCTTTAATAGCTCAATCTACCATTTGCAATAGTGTTTTGTCGAATTGTTTTAAATATCCCTTCTATTTTGCGCAAAACTGAAAACCCGGCTACCGTCGGAAGGTCTGCTCAACTTGCATGATGCGCCCTCTGATGGCATTTCACAGAATGAAAATATTTTTTCAGCATTACAACACTACTAACCGCATATTTGCATATGGGTTACATAGGCATTGCCACCAAAAGTTAGACAGTAGCTATACAAAAATAATTCTGAACTAAAATAATCTTGCCTGCTTCAATTAAGTCTGCCCTTGCAGTCCAAGAGGTCTTGAACTTGAGAAAAATAATTGCAGCATCATTCCTCCAAAGCACTTTTGAAGACCCTCCTGAACTGCTCTGATAAGTGGTAGGCACATCTTGCAAGACATCTGCCTTGAAATTACGAGAACTGTAGTATCATTAGGCTCAAAATACGTCCGTCTGACAGCTATGGCCCAAGCTTTCCTTAGTCCAGGATCTTTGGGGAACCTTTGACAAAAACAATCATCTAAAAAATACTTCTGGCATGTAGCTTAATGGTGCAGCCACTCACTCACTCACTCATCGTCGTCCGCTTCATCCGGAATCGGGTCGCGGGGCAGCAGCTCCAGCAGGGGACCCCAAATTTCCCTTTCCCGAGCAACATTAACCAACTCCGACTGGGGGATCCCG
>JAODLI010074046.1:0-13616 GCA_027575585.1 Percopsis omiscomaycus
TCGGTGGGTTCGGTGAATGCGCATATGAAACTGGTGGGGTTCAGTACATCCAACAAGGTTAAGAACCACTGCTCCAGGATTAATAACAGTTTGTTAACAAGATGTGGAATCTCTAATCTCTCACAGCAAAATGTGTAGCAAAAATAGTTAGTTTAACACTAATTTAACACTGCACATTATCACAGAGGGTAATATTAATCTGGTTAATATGGTAATGAGTCAGCAGTTCTAATAGTTATTAAGATAACTAACACTAACTTACATTTTTCCTCCTCCATTAATAAGTTTTATATAGGCAACACTTGAATTAGTCTAAAAACAGTATAAAGCACTTTAATAGGTAAATAAAAAGCTAGGTTTAATAGGTAAATAAAAAGCTGTAGTGCTGGTTGAAACCAGCACTACAGTGGACAGGAGGGGAAAGGGTTGCTCATGACGCTCATGACCGTTGCCGTGCCTCCGCTGTTCTTATCGCAGGGCACCCGCCTTCTCCATGGTAACCAGTCCACCCAACTGATCCTGCAGGCAGCTTTCCCCCTCCAGCAGCAGAGCCCCTTCACCCAGGCAGCTCAGCAGCATCAACAACAACAACAACAACAACAACAGCAGCATCAACAACAACAACAACAGCAGCAGCAGCAGCAGCCACGGCACCAGCTGCAGCTCAAACCCCAGCCTCAGAAGCAGCAGAAGGTCCCGTCTGCACACAGGACTGACACCGTCAGCGCCCAGCCGCAGTAAAGGTCCGCTCTGGGGGGAAAACCGGCGTCCAATTGGATTTGGTGTTGTTTTCTGTCAGTTAAAAAACGCATAACTGCAGCTCCTCCCCTCCATACACACACACACACACACACACACACACACACACACACAAACTACGAAGTCGTCCCTTCATCCGTCTGAAGTGGATCACAGGAAGGAGGAGAGGCGAGCTCGACAGGAGGTTGCCATGGCGACAGGATGGCTAGAAACCCACCTCCACCTCTGCCCGTTCCCATAGTGACCGGGACCGGCCGTGCGGCGGCTCCGCGGTAACCAAACAGGACCGCAAAGGCACGCCCTGTCGCCACGGTAACGAAAGACTCGTTTTTTCCGGAGGTGTGTCCCAGCAGACTGTACAGATTTACTGTATAATAGAACTTGTAAATATCAAATATAGCCTAACAGGAAAATAGAAATGTAGTATTTTATATGATTGCATGGAAATAATAACTGTGTAAGCTTTTATTAATCGCTTTTGGAAAAAAAAGACTTTTCTTCTAGTGTTTTTTTTTTTTTAATGCCATGCTCTCTTCACCTCCCACCCCCCATCTCCTTCTGGTAACGTCCAGAATAAGATTTTAAAGTCTCATCCGAATTTGTACAAAAAAATAGAAAAGAAAATAGAAAACATGTTTGGGCTCGGGTTTTTACGGAAGTCGTGTTAAACACTGCGCTTCTGAGACGAAACTAGCTCTATATTACCAATCCCGTAAAACAGGAATCTAGATGCAGTTAAAATGAACGCTTTGCAAGGCTGATCACTGTACACTTAAAGGGTTTAGTGATTCCAAGTGCCAATAACAAAATTTTATTAAATTGATTATCTTTTTCTTTTTTTTTGGAGACTATTCAAAGGAGTATATATATTTTCCAACAGGATATTTCCCAAATTAAGTATGTGTGTGTGTGTGTGTGTGTGTGTGTATGTATATATATATTAGGGATTATTTTTTTAAAGGTAAAGATCCCTATACCTAACAAACAGTATATCTTTAAACCCCTGATATTATAGCACTTAATGTGTTTGTGTACAGTAAATCACTATCCCAGACATAGCTATATGTACTTTTTTGTGTGTGTGCATGAGTGAGTGAGTGAGTGAGTAAGTGTGTGTGTGTGTGTGTGTGTGTGTGTGTGTGTGTGTGTATTTTTGAGGATACAATCTTCGTGTGCATGACTGTGTATTACCCCTCGTGTCTTACAATAATGACTTAGTAAGGATTTGGAGTTTGCTGGATGGTACTTGTATTCTCAGGAATGTGGAAAGGTTTTTGTCTGCCTCAGTCTGGAAGTGAAGGGGGATTGGATAATGATGCTGCAAAGACTTCAAGAGTAGGGGAAAAAACGTTATAACAGCATGTTAGAATAGCATGTCCTAATCATGCCCTAGGCGTGTGCAGTACTGGCGCCCTCCAGTAGATGGTGCCCTAGACAAGCGCTTAGTCCAATTATAGACTAATCCGCCTCTGGCAATTTCTTATTGTAACATTTAGAAGTGAAATGTCTACCAAGGGCCGGTCCACAAGGTTTATTTCTCTTCCCAAAATGTTTTAATTCTTCCATAGTGTGATGACGAGGAAGCTGTTATGGTTTGAACCTAACAAACTGGTTTGAGCTGGTGTAAGCAATAGAAAGAACCCTTGACAGGTTGGACCCCCCAATCATCAGAAAAAATATGACATTCAATGGTCTTTTTGTGACATCAAGTGTCTTATCCGTCTTTCTCTTCCGGATCCTCAGTAGCCCTCATGCAGTTCAATTCTCAGTCAGTGGTCGGAACGGTAACCAGGGCTGGTCCCGGTCCATTTCACAGCCACACCGTTGAGTAGAAATGGAATCGGGTCCAGCACACATACTACAGTTGTAAGCCATATCAAATAGAAAAGCCTTGGAATGGATAGCTGGAGAAAAAAAGTGCTTAAATCACGTTGTCGTCATCTGTGTTGTAGTATGTGTGTGTGCGCATGAGTCTGTTTTAGGTGTGATTTTTAGTGTCTTTCCTTCTCAATTCTACTTCTTGTATCACTTGGGAGATGTCAGTATTGGTTTCCCCTGGCGATAGCCAATCAGTTCTTGCGTTGCAGTAAAAAAAAAAAAGTAATATTCAAGAAACCTGCTCTTTGGTTGGGCTAAATGTTATGGGAGCCCAGGTGTAGGACAGCTCAACTTGAATACCTGTTTGTGTGAGTGAGTGATCTGTAGTCACTGTAACCCAGTTTATTCTCCTATTGACATGAATGAATGGATAGTAAACAATGCAGAGCATTGCTTACCTGTCATAGAAGAAATAGCAGAACTAAAATCATCTCAAAAATATTAGACCAGGTTCAAATATGTAAATGTCCTCCGGTGGTAACTTTAGGTGTGTAGCGTGTAGTGTGTGTTGGGGATTAAAGGTACCCTTCTCAAATTTTGTTATGGAACCTCCCCAATACTTAACATTTCAATCCCAGTTCACAGTTTATATTCTCAAATTCAACTGCAGGAAAGGGTGTGTGGTGGGTGGGCTGGGGGAGTAGAGAGGAGTGTGAGCCATTCTGTACTCAGGTGTGGGAGGGCCGTGAACTGTCAGTTTCAATCCAAAACAATGGCGAAAAAAATGGGTTGGGGAGTTGCGGACAGAAATTTAGAAGTGTACCTTTTTATAAATATGCTACTTGAATCTGTTTAGCAATAGTAGAAGAATAGTGAATTGAGGAACATACTGTTTGATCGAGGTCTTCTATCCTTTGGTTCACACGTTAACCTCCTCCTGGTCTCTAGTTTTGTTTAAAGTGTCACCCTCTAAAGGGTAGTGGCCCTACACATACCCAACCCAAAGAATGTAATTGTGACACGAATGGATGTTGTGACTTTTGTTTATTAAAAAAAAAAAGAGAGCGAGAACCTCTTTGAAAAGATTTCTAATGAAGGTAATGAAGTGTTTTAAAAGAGAACTGCATTTCTCCTTACTACAACAAAAGAAATCCCGAATTGTATGTAACTGTAACAGTCTCAAGTTTGCAAAACCTCCAAGGGTCTAAGGAATGTTTTACCAAATCTGTTGTCAAGTTTGCTTTGGAATATATAGAAATAAAAAATAGAAACAGTCTGGGTTGAGAGGCTGTATTTAGTCAAATTAGGGTGAAGGATATTTGGAATTGTATGCCCTTACTTGGACAGTGAGACTAAAACCCCTCACACACACACACACACAAACACAAAATCAACTACCTATCAGACACCTTGGTTCTTAAGAAACCTTCCTGTATACTGTACACATACACAAAGCTAACAACACCACCAGTATTCAGTGTGAAATGGTGCTATGCTTACCTGTACTGTATGTTTATATGTCTAATCTTGCTCATGAACTGTGTTCCTTTATCTACCCCAAAGTCAAATGTAATACTGAATATTTTGAAGCAAAATGCTATTATTATTATTATTATTATTATAATAACCTCCTCTCCCCCTCTTGGTCAATTTAAAAATAAAACCAATTGCAAATTATTATACATGATACATGTTACTGCAGTTCTTTTGTTGTTGTTGTTGTTGAACAAACACACAGAGCACATTTGTCCATCATAGGTATACAGTACATTTTTATTACGTCAAACAATTGTATCAAAACTGCATAAACCTCACACCTAGATTATCTGGCATCTCATTTGTGTGTATATATACAGATCTGAGATGTCTGGTTTTGACAATCAAAACCATTTCCATTTCCAGCGTTGTCATGTACAGTAACCCCTAAAGGCACGGCTATAGTATATTTACATTGCATACAGCAGGTTAGACATAAAACGACGAGAACATGTGTCATGAACAGTTCCTAATGGCTTTACGAACTATTGAACACATGGACAAATAATCTACAGTGTCCTCAACTATAAATCAGCGTTCTGGTCTCTAATAGCTTCAGTTGTCCATCACAAGTGTCACCAACAGCATGCCACTTATAAGTTGAGTCATATTCAGAATACTCTTTGACATACAAATTAAATAGGCGAGGCACGATATAATCTCACAAATACTCTATTCAAGGCCAATTATACACACACTGTGTGGGTTTACAGATTATTTTTAAGCGGTGAAATTTGGGATTTCGGCGTTGAGACGCAGTAAATTGTCATTGCCTGTTCCTAACATGGTGCAGAGTACAGCATCACACAACTAAAATATTTGGAACCAGAGAGAGCTAGGGTAGGAAATTGGGGTTGTTCATTCCTGTTCCCCGACAGGTCTGATTGGGCTTAGTTATGGATGGCTGGTGCGTGAGTTGGCTTACATTGACGTGCACCTGAAATACCTACCAGAGAGCAGATGAGACAGAGACAGAGATGGAGACTGATTGTGTTTCTGTGAGAACGCGTCTTTTTTTACATTGTATAGCTGGCTCTTTGTGCAGGTAGAGAATGATCTGGTAGTTAGGGCTTGTAGGTTTAGTAGCAGTGTACATTTTGGTGTGTGTGTGTGTGTGTGTGTGTGTCAAGCGATATTAGTCTACGAAGACATCAGCAGTGCTGAGCAGTAAAGGCTGCGTCGGGGCCGTAGTGCTGCAGACTGAACTCAACCTCCGCGATGGCGCCCTCTGGTGTTCTGGGGCAGCTGGTGCATTGCTCAGCGTCAGGTAAACCTGAAGAACAACACAATGTTTTACAATTTTAATATTTTGTAATTTATAAATAATATTTATTATTATTATGAACACTGAAGAGACAGGAACAGGTGTAAGACAACTGTATTTCTATGAAAATCATAATTTAACCAAGACAAATGTGAAAAATTCAAACATATATTGTTACAGCCAATACAACTATAAATGTATGAATTATTAAAATATGATAATAGTAAAGTCATTTTCAATCTATACAGATGGAAATGAGAGAGAGAGGAAATGATTGAATAGTTTTCCCACTGGAAAAAAATTACGCCTACATTGTGAACGTCAATCGCTGCTACTCTCACTACTGAACTACACATATGACCAACAGCACTGACACCACGGCATGCGAGCGGTTCCACATACTTACGTTCTTGGTGCTCTCTGACAGCAGGAGTTCCGTGGTCTCCACCAGCTTCCTGAAGGAGGGTCTCTTCAGAGGATCCTGACTCCAGCAAGACAGCATCATGTCGTACCTACAGAGAAGAGAATGGGATTACACGTTGGACGCACGCACGCACGCACGCACGCACACACACACACACACACACACACACACACACACACACACACACACACGCACACACACGGTCGGGGCTTTTGGTGAATGATCTTTTCTTAAAGACGCCTCAAGTGAGTCCTGCAACATTCTGCAGCATTCTGAAATAATAGTAAAAGGTCTGCTGGCCAGATGGTGTGGACTGTAGAGTTTCCTTTAAAAAGTGCCTTTGCCATATTAACTTCCTCACATCTCAGTGGGAGCAAACTCGGGCCTGCTCATCCTGTAGCCCTCCTGGATCATCCGATAGAACGTGGAGCCCACCTGCATTCCCGGGTATGGGCTGTTACCTGGAACACACACACACACACACACACCGGTTACAGTAGCTTATAGCTATTTCTAATTGGTAATATTATGGCCTTGCCTTTTGCATAATAGTGGCTGTTATGCAAAAGCCTTCTGTTTTTTCTACCACATTTGTTCTATCTAAGGTTATAGATGACTGATATAAATAGCTCTGTCACCTAGGGAGAAGATTTCCCAGAGCAAGATACCGTACGACCAGACGTCACTCTCAAAGGTGTAGATGCAGTCAAAGATGCTCTCGGGAGACATCCACTTGACAGGCAGACGGGCCTGCAGGGGGCGATATCATGCAAGAGTTCAATGTAAACACATGGGAACTGTGGACCAATGACTATTATCATTCCATTTTCTTAATGCACATGTATTGAGTCATGAAATTCATAAAAGGGTCAAACATTTACATGCATATGGGGTTTAACATTGCTGGTCACTCATTAACCATTGCTTAGACCTTTCTATTGTTATTAATGCTTACTAAACTTCTCCAATAGGTAGAACATGTCTAAATACTACTATACATTTAGCTTCTTTTGCCGTGATGTGGCCATTTGTTCATATATCCTAATCAACCAATCGGGATTTGAAAATGTAAATGGGTTTAGAGCCTGAGAAAGCAAAGCTATTCATTTCAGCCCTGCACTTAGCCAAATGTAAATGCAGGCCTCCCTCTTTTTTTTGCTTTGCATTAGAGAAACAGAGGGAACCGCTCTGTGTCTGGCACTCACATTGCCCCTGAGCACGTAGCTGGCATCCGTGGTGATGTCTCTTGCCAGCCCAAAGTCACAGATCTTGGCCACCCTGCCACGCGTCAGCAGGACGTTTCTGGCAGCCAGGTCCCTGTGTATACACTGAGGGCACACGAGCACAAGCAGCCGTGTGCTAAATGTCGTACTGACGCTGTGACTAGTTCCTGTTGTGAACGGTAAATGCACACACTGTACAGTGTGTGTCCACATTCATAAACAGTCATTAACGGTATGTTAGACTTACATTCTTAGAGGTGATATATTCCATTCCTTTGGCCACCTGGTAAGTGAAGCTGAGAAGATCCTCAGCCTCCACTGAAAGTTCGTCAAATTCATCTACAGCAGGACAGAGATGGTAACGGACCTTTATAGGCCTACAGTCTAGTGCAGCGATTCTCAACGGGAGGGCAGGACCCCTCTTTTATCTTTAGTAAAATGTGCTACACGTATTCCAAGTATCGATGGTGTTTATGTTTCTATATTGTTTATATGCAGTATATGTTTTGGACCATAATGCTGCGCTATTTTGCGACTGTGTTCTAGTGCCCCTAGATCTATAATCAGCCTATATAGTGAGCCTATAACAGCTGTGTGGGGAGGAGTAGAGAGCAGTGGCAGGCACTGAGCACTGTGTGGGAGGGGCAAACAGGGGTGATTCCAGGACCACCTGAGTGTCTCTTAGCTCAGGACCGGCTATGGACAACTTTACTACTGGCGTAGTGTACAGCTAGAAAGCACTAGAATTCTACCTGACTCGGATGACCTTTGGTCTTTCTCAGAGGGGCGCATGGCCATGTATCCCCCGCCAATCACCTCTCTGCCGACAGGACGGACAAACACACATCACATGAATTAATCCTGACAGCACACACACACACACACACACACACACACACACACACACACACACACACACACACCTGGCAGGCTCCCGTTGGCTGAGGACATTGCGATAGTAGCCGTCGCCTGTCTGGGCGCTGAGGAAGGATTCTCTTTTCCTACGCAGGAAGTTAAGCAGGTCGCCGTAGCAACAGTACTCCGTGATCACCAGAGTCGGACCTGGCAGGCAACGTAGGTTAAACTTGTCAATCATGTACAAATTATGAAACAAAGAAACGGAAAATAAAACCAGAACAATGTACAAAAAAATTAAAGCGACGTCAGACCAAACAAACGCACATATAGTACATCCTCAATAATAACTGGGTAGCACTACTACTTTGCATAGCAGTGAGTATATGCCTTTATTTGCTCACCTGAGACAGTGCAGGCGCCCAGCAGGTTAACTATATTGACGTGGTTTCCAAGGTAACTCAGAACCTTCAGCTCCGACATTAGCGCCTCCTTTTCGGTGGGGTGGGCGTTCGCTGCGACGATGACATCGCGATCTCATCATTCACAATGTCATAACATGGATGAACACACACACCAGAGGCAACTCTAGCCTAATTATAAAGGCTAGAGTTGGTGGTGGTGGGGGGCGGGGTTCCAGCAAACTATCTATATGTACGGTATACAGATTAACTAAATGATGAAAACATTCTTGGTTGATAATTTACCATGAGGTGTATTTGTAAATTGTTGTACCCATAAACTGTTCAGCCTCTAGATGGAAGTAACCGTATAAATTCCCCAAGGGGGATAATCAAGTGTATCATTAAATTTGTATAAATTATAAAGACAATGGAATGGATAATGGCAAATCATTTATGTGCAGTACTGGCGCCCCCCACTAGATGGTGTCCTAAGCAAACATGACACATACACAAACTTACGTTTTAGCATCTTAACAGCAACAGTCATCACTGTATCTACAGAGCAGAGTCCATAAGCCGTGGCTCTTACAACCTTTCCAAAAGCACCTGAACCAAGGGTTTTACCTGCGAAACGGAGCCCGCACAGAAATAAAGAATGAACATTTGATATTTACTGTAAACACGATACACAAAGCAAAGAGCCTTTTCATCACACACACAGTGCATGCAAACATCCATGGGAACACACATGAATACAAAAAATAAATGGACAGCAATGTACCAAAGCGCAGTTTCTGCCTGGGAAACTCCCACTTGGGGTCGTACGGGAGCTGAGTCGGGTCGATGTAAATGTAATTGTTGCCATGGATACTGTCTATCACCTTCCATTGGATTTGGAACTTTGGCTTCTGTTGTGAGAAGAGAAGACAGGACAAGACACAAGAAAATAAGAGAGCATTAGAGCGTGGATTTCTACAGAAGGCATTTACACAGAAAGAACATCTCTCTAATAAAGGCAGGAATCTCTGTGTGTCTGTGTTTGTCTGTTTGTATTCCTATTATGTCGAGAACCGTTCGCCCATTCGGCTTCACACGTAACAGGTGTGTTGCTGAGGACCCAAGGGAGTGCAGTGTCGCATTTGGTGCAATATGGTTCACAATTAATTTACTTTGTATAAACGAGAGAATAGCGCTATAGGGCGGGGCTTAAAAATCCCCGATTACAGCATTACAATACAGTTCTGTATTGTTCTGAGACAAAGGAATACTGAGACAACACAAACAACGCAGGAGACGTGTGCACTTAGAAGGGCAGGGAGGCGTCACGTCGGCCCCTGTGGACGGGCACTGCACTAGTCAATAGACAGGGTATCAATACTGTCTTTTAGATGTTTGCTATGCATTACCCATAGTTCTACAGTACAAAGCATTATTAAATGGAATATTACACTTTTTCAAACTCTTAACTGTGCAGTTTCCTTAACTCAATATTCTTTTACATTGGTTTGTTGTTGTAAAGATTAATGGAAGCTTTATTTCCATTTGTTTGAAACCTTGAAAATGCTTTCTTCTCCTCCACCTGATCTTGTTTCTGGTGCGTTCCGCACTACAGTGGTCAGGTCGAGTCTAGACCACGATGTGTGATGCTAATGCACACTGTGAGAACCAAAGGCCTGACTCATCCTAGTGATGTAAGAGCCCGTCCCTCTGGAGGGTTCGTTAATGGTCCTGCGTGTGATGAGAATGCCAACGAACCAATCCCCAAAGCGCCGCCTCGCGAGATCACCGCGGAGGGTGATTCAGCACGTTTTGCCTGCAGCCCAAATGATTTATCTCTATTTCATTATGGCGGTTTCATCTACCTGGGCGAAGACGATTGATCGAAGAGATATTTATGCCCCGCGCCTGCATCGGCAGAAAACACTTATTAGAACTAATAAGCTGGTCTAAACACAGCAAGATCACGTCGTCATAGTATCTGGGTGGTGGGACTCAATGTAAAACCAATCCATCAGTTTTCTTTTACCCACTTATTCTTGTTCATGGTTTTAGTGCATACTGATGCGCATCTATAATGAACTGAATATCCTATATATCATTTTTTGAGGCGTTAAGGGGACGCTCGTTGTGTCTTAATTATCCCTGTGGTTGAAGCCAGAGCCCCCTACAGCTGCCCACACTTCCCTGGATAGTTATGTTTAAACCAGTGAACTGGGGTGGAAAAATCTCATTAACAACTCACAATCTTTAACCGCCTTATTTCACAAAACAAAAACTAATTGTGAGGCCTGTGTAATGTTTCTTGCTTGTTGCTTTTGTTTAGTTTTTGTTTAATTGTATTTGTTTAATTGTATTTTTGCATTTTACTCATTTAACAGATGCTTTTAGACAACCCCTATTGCATATTACAGTTTGTATATTTGGTCTGTTTATTTATAGGTATACTTATGTATACAGAAGATTTTGTTTTTGTCCACACTTGCCTCCTAACCGTTAATGTAATATTATGTGTCACTCCAGTTTGAATTTAAAAGCCAAATTAATTCCCATTAGAGACAGAGTCTTCTATCTTACCTGCATGTACTTATAGAGCAGCACCAGCAGAACGAGGCTGAGGAAGACTCCGGTAGCGACCACGCCACTCAACAGAGGTGTGAAGAGGGCATGCTGAACAGTCCGCTCTAACGGTAAAACACGGCAGAAAAACAAAACAAAATGGCAGTTACAAGTCACGTGACGGCCTGCCAACAACAACAATGGGTCTCATTTTATAATCCCAGGCTGCCCAGTCAGCATCCACTAATGAGTGTGTGTGTGTGTGTGTGTGTGTGTGTGTGTGTGTGTGTGTGTGTGTGTGTGTGTGTGTGTGTGTGTGTGTGTGCACTGCTCTAAGTCTCTCTAGCTGTGCGTGTCTATCTGTCACTGTGTGTGTGTGTGTGTGTGTGTGTGCGCGTGCTCACCACTGATAGAGAACAGTGTGTAGGCTTCGTCTCCCTGGGCGGCGGCCAAACACTCCAGCGTGTGGTACTGAGCGTGCTCCCTGGTGACGTTCAGTCGGCTCTCCACCTCGCTCCTGCCAAACCCCGAGGCTGACGCCGTGACCATGGCAACCTCCGCGGCCTCCCATTCGCTGGCGTTGGGCAGGTGTGAACACCTACGTCGGAGTGGGAGAGTTTTAGGAGGATTACGCGGCCGCGATTTGACCTGCCTGACATTGAAGAGAGGGGGGTGGGGGTGGGGGGGGGGGAGGCTGTAGGGGAAGGGGTAGGGAACGTGTGATCTTAGGCGTACTGCAGGGGGAGGTGTAGAGAGCACTCAGGTGTGGGACGGACATGTGCTGTCAGAGTATGAAACCTAGACTTCAACCATAAGGATTGAGGAGTGTGTCTTTAATTTAACAACTGTATTGTTGCTTTTGGTTCAGTGTTCAGGGAGATTAGCAACCTAAGGCAGCAGTGCATCACTTCACACATTTACTTCAACAAATAAACTGTTTGTACGCGTACCGTGTATGGGGCAGCTCACAGAAGTACCAGCTGATTTTCGGGGCCGGGTAACCGACAGCAATGCAACGCACTTGTCCATCAACGGGCCCCTCTTGGGAGATTATGACCGGTTTACCTTGAGTAAATGGACAGACAGATATAGGCCAGATAAACAGACAGCACTACAATGATTAATGTGTCTTTTTTTGACAACCTAGACCTCAATTGTGTTATAGCGCCCCCACATTTTCCTCACCAAATCACTATTTATGTTTTGAAACACAACTGTGTATATTCAAACCACTTAAGAGTGGAGAGTACCTTTCAAATAAAACACATTAAACTCATTCATTCATTAAAACTATGTCGACAATTTGACAACATACTTACTGTTGACATAGACCATGAACGACTGATTGACAGATGCGTCATTGTGATTGGCCGAGAAGGTATAGATCCCGCCCTCAGTTCCATGAACCCTCACCAGTTTCAGCTCACTGATGTATCTGATGAAAAAGGATAAGGATCCGATTTCTGATTCACTATCAAACACTGAGTCAAACCGTTTTTTTCATTTGTACCAGTAATAAATCTGCCATGATGTCTACGATACCTGTATCTGTTTGGGTGGACGGAGATCACATGTTCGGTGGTATTACGGAGCGTCTTGCCGTTGTACGCCCAGCCCAGGGCGCTCGGGGTGGGGTAGGTGTCAAACTCCACCCTCAGGGTCAGGCTCTCGCCCTCTTTAACATCTGCCTGGCTCAGGCTGGGGCCCAGCATGCTTATAAAACCTCGTTCTGAAACACAACCAGGAAGTCACACAGTCTCAGAAACAGCCACCTGTGAGGAAATTACAATTCAGAAATAATGCATGGTTTAAAAAGGGGAATATATTCGGGATTTACTGTTGACCCTGTAGCAGTTGCCAGACTGGGTCATGTGATCTCTTGTGATTGGTTACAACATGGACTTTAATCTTTATTCCTAATGGGGAAGAAATGTTCAGAAGTAGAGTTATTTAAATTATTATTAATAGTTTTAAACTGAAAAAAAAGTATTCACTTTGTATTTCTAATGAATTTGGAGGTCTTTCATTACGATGTTATCTGCTCTGTTTATGGGCCATGTGCCCGGTGGCCGTTAACGGTACTGCATTTTAAGGCACTTTCAAATTTGCTTCAGACCAAAAGGCAGCATTGGTCCTGGCTCGGCTTGTCACCACTAGTGGTGTACAATGTATGGCCCTCCCACCTCCTCCTAGCCTCCCTTCCGCAGACATACAGTACATAGACATGCATACAGTACATAGACATGAATACAGTACATAGACATGCATACAGTACATAGACATGCACAACGGCACTAGAACGCACCGCGGACGTCCAGCTGGACCGCTGCCGAGGACAGGCCTTGCTCATTGTGAGCTCGGCACCGGTAGGTGCCTGAGGCTGATTGGTCGACGGCAGGGACCCGAAGCGTGACGGAACGTCTGTATCCACGGGAATCAGGCAGGATGTTTGAGGAGTGGTCTTCGAACGTTGTCTAGAAGGGACAAGACTGCAGCGATGAGCAACTGATTATGGACAGGGGCACTATGAAACACAGGGGTGCAACGATGGCCGATCTGAAAATCAATTCCACAGTCTGTAATATGACTGATCTGATATGACTGTATTGATTCAAAAGACCTAACGAAATCTAAACTACACAAAATTAGCTAAAAACCTATTTAACAGGCATTAAGTGATTAAATTCAAGTTGGAATAACCTTGTTTGTGTGTGTGTGTGTGTGTGTGTGTGTGTGTGTGTGTGTGTGTGTGTGTGTGTGTGTGTGTGTGTGTGTGT
>JAODLI010074047.1:0-13611 GCA_027575585.1 Percopsis omiscomaycus
CCCCCCCCCACCCCCCCCCCCCCCCCCCCTCTCTCCTCAGCTCACACATGCTTTTGTTCCCGTCACGAAGCGGCCATTTTGACACGCTACTGAAATAACGTTTCCTGAATGTGCCACGCTGGCACATAATAGTAACACGAGTGTATAACACACAGTGTGTCAATTTGATACGAGATGTAGCAGGACGATTGAATGCGAGTCGAGCGCTACAATGTGTGGAGTTCCGTCCCAAATGAAGACAATAACGTTACTTTTATCACGCGCCACATGGCATGGCACCAGATAAAAAATAGCATGATTTTTTATCTAAGCTATATTCAACCGCCTATATAAAACATCAAGAATCATAATAATTATACCGAATAACAATCGTAGTGATCAAGTATTTACACATTTTTTTAATTGAGCACGCGCAAGGATGGTAGGGCGGGCGGTGTAAGTTAGGCCTAACAGCTTGAATAAAATGGTACTTACGTCATTTTGTTAAATAAGAAAAGGCTCAGTGCACTGGCTGGATGCACTGTTGAGTTGGCTGCTGCTGGATCGCTGCACACTTCCTACACGGCCATTTCGCCCGAAAGAGCGTTGTCGTTTAATGGGGATAACTCGTTTGGTGATCCTTGGAAAGGGAAAATGGCGATGGTGAAGGGCGCGGTGCAAATATAGATCCCACAAGCGCACCGTGGGTATCCTTCCGCGTCACACATGTTGTATAACTGCGCCAATGCTTGCACCTCAGTTCAAATGAATATAGCGTTATGTTACATTGTGAGGAATACAGTTATTTAATCAAATCAGGTTGATTTTTATATAATATTATATATAATATTAGCTTCTTTTTTTTTTCATTTTTAGTTATTGTTTTATATTAGACACACCGTTATCCTATATTTATGGGCAATATTAGATTTACAGTAACAGCCTTTAGCAGACGCTTTTAATCCAAAGCGACTTAAAATGTGTCAATAGCTTTATAAAGACCAGTTATCGTAAGCAAACAACATTCTATTGTTTAATGACGTCACGGCAGCATGCCATCAGGGCTAATTTACTATTACCTGAACATCATTCAAGCCTCAAAATATCTGCTAACAATCTCACCAGCGAGTGCTACATTTTAAGATCTGACCTAACAGCAGGAAAGAGAAAGGCTTTTTTTTTTGAGATAGCAGATAGAGGATGAATCAAGAGAGAGAATTTCATTTAGCGGGAGTGTTATGAGGTAGAGAGCCGTTTTAACATTTAATCGAACCCCGATCCTATTTGCAATTACATTTTAGTTATCCATAATAGCATTTCTCCTAGTCAAAATTGTATTCTCACTCATCAGAATGGTAATTCAAGACATCCCCAATAACATTCATAGTGGAAATTGTAATTGTAAATAGTATTTAAGGTAAGATGAGATATGACTTCATTAATCAGATAAATGTCTGAAATAAAATGAGATCTTGAATCGTCTCTCCTTGTGGTGCTGTGTGGTGGTGCAGCCTGATGGCTGATGGCACAAACGAGCCTCCAAAGCGCTCTGAGGCTCCAAGGCTGGATGAGTCTGTGGCTGAAGGAGCCCCTGAGCTGCCTCAGCTCCGCATGTGGAGGAGGAGAGAAGAGGAGAGGGGTTGCCCATGACGATAGCTTCCCTCTCATCCTCCTCTGAGTCACTGCCTCCACACTGTCTGGTTACGACCCCACCACCGAGCTGGTCTTCCTCACCACCGAGCTGGTCTTCCTCGCCAGCTTGCCCAGTTGGTTGGTGCCACCAACTGATTTCACGATATCTAGCCTACATCTTTGATTGTACTAGTCAAAACTAAATTTAAGATATCTGAAAAGTGGCCGTTTTAACATTTAATAGCTAGATATTGTAGATATCTGCCATTCAATTCTTCCTAGTCAAAAAGAACATTTCAGATATCCACAACATCATTCTTCCTATAGGACATGACGTCACTTTTGCCATTCATGCGTATTGGGCTTTCAATTTCAGATATCCGCAATTGCTTTGCAGAGATCCAGAATGAATATTCTGGATATCTTTCTGGTCCTAACTGAACTCCACCGGCACACCCTCTATAGGCTCACGTGTTCCCCACCCCTCCTTATACAGCTAAACCTAAAAACAAACGTGGGGTTCTAGGGATGCTACCACAGTCTAGAAGTGTACCTTTACCAATTAAATAAGATAATGGGGGGGGGGGGTGTATGCTAGGATTTGACCTGGTCATGGGGCCGTAATAACCACAAAGATAATAATAAATAGCTTGCACTGGCCTCTGCATTAGTTTCATTGCTATTGTCGTCTGCCCAGTAGACCTCCCTGGCTTCTGGTTGTGATTTGGAGCTGGGCGGTTTGGGCCTGACTCCAACCGCTGTCTGGAGAATTATTTTTAAAACCATCAATACATTTTAAGCATTTAGCAGACGCTTTTATCCAAAGCAATTTACAATTACATGGAGCAGGTATGGGTTAGGCATCTTGCTCAACGATGCTTACAGGTAAGCCGACTCCAGGGCTCGAACCCACGACCTTCCGGCTGGAAGTCCAACACCCAGACCACTAGATTATCCTGCCCCCTACTGGCTGGGAGTCCAACACCTTTATCCAGCTTTTTGTAGAAGGCCACAGCGGCTGTTGTGTTCAAGGTGTGGGGATTTCCGGTAAGGATAAAAGATGTTTATTCATTAACGTTATATTAGAACATGATATTTACTCCTGGCACTATCAATGCAGGTGCGACATTACTTGCTGTTGGTGTCTATTATATGAAATAATAAATAACATAACAATAACAGACCGTAGGTCTGTACAGCTAATGAATGCTTTACTTCCACATTCCAAATAATAGTCCTTAGAAAACACAAAAGCTATAAAACTGTAATAAAGAGCCTATTTCTAACAAAATATGTAATCACCACTATTATTTACACACAAAATAATAGTGTTTTTTTCCCCCAATTGTGAGCTGCTATGAAAGCACCTTGTGATCCCAGATGTCTTACATTCCTCTGTCGGTTACAGAGACCTGTAATACTTGGCCCATTTTTAAACCCTAGTTTGATAAAATGGCCACAGAAGTTTTGATACAATGACCACAGAATACGCACGTAGCCCTAATCTCCATCAGATGACTTTACCTGCGATGTGTCTATCTCTTCATGGCTGGCTCTGAGGAGGAGCATTGTTTCAGGTTGTAGGTGTTTGCTGTTGTTGTTGTTGTAACTTGGGGGGTTTGGCTGGCTGGGGGAGATCAATTATGAAATAACTAAATAAACGTATAATCTCTTGCATATTACTTCAGATTAAATGCTTATTCTAGGTATCCTAAGCAATCTAATTCAATTAAAAGTATTATAGGCCATTCTTCTCTGTGCTATTGTGTTCATGCGATGGCCATATTACTGGTTTAGCTTGTTTTGTTTTGAGTTTCAGTTTCACGAACCAAAATGATTTTTGTCTTATGAGACAAAAAGGTATGAGAAAAGTATTTATTATTTACTACTTACTTTGCTGCTATATTATTTAAAATAGCAGCTAATTATTATAGTTGTAATAGCGGTCGTATGGTCCAATGTGTGGGATAGATGCTGTATTTTATTTCATTCTTTGCATGCTATTTCTATTTCAGACCAACCAGAGCAGCATTATGTGCAAGTGATAGTGTATCCTATTTTATTTGTACTAATATAACTTCCGTTTGACAATGCTATTGTATGTTTAATTGATTTATGTGATTCTGTTTAATCCACAAATGAGAGAAATCTCTTGAGAGTTCATATAAAAATGGTTTTATCGCCATAATACAATCCAGTGTTGGTTATCTTCTTGCTCACCGATTGCCTTGTTCTTCCTACAATACACCACTTTAATCCCCCTCTGCCATGTGTTCCTATAGTGGCATTCTGATCAGTAGCCTAACTCTATGAGACTGCACTGGTGTGTCAACAGAGAGGGCAGATCTTTTTCCTGTACAACTTGATTTAACAGAATCTCTCCTGAAGCTGTGGTTTTGTATCATTGTTGTCGTAAAATAGGCCTTGAGCTCTCGAAAACCTATGAGCTCAACATGTCAACAAAACACTCAATATGTCAACAAAAGACCAGCAGCAACTATGATAAATGCTGCCACATATAGTTGCTGCTTGTGTTTTGTTGACATATTGAGCATTAAACCAACATGTGATTGAAAATGATGGAAGATGTTGATGTTGATAAGATGTTGATGATTATTATATGATAATTTGATAAAAGAGTATCTAAAGCCTTGCATGGGAATTAGATTGAAGATGAATGTTTTGTAAAGGCTATACGGTAGGCCTATATTAATTTGGCTTCCCAAAAGCAATACATAAGGAAATGCATGTATCAATAAGGAAAAGGTGATGGGTCACGGGGAAAGATAGCACAATATCTGTCATGATATAGGCCTATAAAATGCACTAATGAAAACAAAATGCACAAAGCTTCTCAAAGGAAAGAATGTAAAGGGTCAAACGGTTAAATATGATCACTATTATATTTAACGTTTTATCAGCTCGGTTTTCAAACATTTGCACAACGACAGTAAATATACGACTACAATACACACTGCCTTTTAGACAACTCGTGACCATAGACTGTAAAAATAAACTATTCAGTGCAGGGAGGGCGCGAATTGAAAAAGACGGTCACTCGCTTCAGCCAATAAGATCATCTCGTTCGTGTTTTTCACCAATCGTGGAGGTCCTAAAATGAGAAACCCGAGTCACTGCGAAAACTGCCGAAAAGGATTCACGGATGTAACATAGCTTAATGCGTCAGTTAGAAAGTGTTGTACCTTCTGCACAGCCGCTACCAAGATTAAACGACTATATTGCAGTATTAGTTTTAAGAAGAAAAAATGACACGACTGAAGATATTGTATATGATTGAGGTGCTAATGATCGCACACAGTGCTGCAATCACAAGGTAGATGCATTTTGTTTGTCAGCAATTTCGTGTAAGTTAGCCTAATAAACTTTCCATTTTAGACAAACCTTTCAATTACGCTTAAATTCGTGCAATTTATGTAGCCTATTTATTTGCATGTAGGCATATTAATGAATTGTAACATTACACGTGATGCAACTTTACCTGCGGAAACGTTTGTATTACCTACTATGCACAGTAGGCTAAACCACCGTTTTCGGTTTGTGTAATTTCCCTGGCCTATTAATATCGTTATAACCTTTGTGTTTTTTGACGTGAACTGGTGAAAACAAGCCCCTACAGAATGCGCAAATACTTTGAGTGTGAAAGGGGGCATTTCCTTGTGTCACTAGTTTTTCATAAATATATATAATTACAGAGTTCCGCTTCATAAAATGAGGACTGTACGCCGCCTAATGAGCGACAATGGCATGTCTCTAAAGCAACTGCAAGCCTTGGCCAAGACCGCTGGCCCACAACAAGACATCACATCACCTTTAACAGCGCCGGTGGAGAGATTGACTAACTTTATGGATGTACGTATGTGAAAAATAGTTATTGTTGTTATTGATAATGTGCTTACAATTGATGTAACTCTGCTCAGACTCACATACAGCTAATAGGTTAAAACTGGTCAGATGGTCTTAGTGGTGCTAATGTTCAGCCACAGATCATAAATGTTTTTGTTCGTTCATCCATTCAGGCGCAGTACTATGGAATGATCAGCATTGGTACCCCTCCCCAGGACTTCACTGTTCTGTTCGACACCGGTTCCTCCAATCTCTGGGTCCCCTCCATCCATTGCTCCTTCCTTGATGTGGCGTGTTGTGAGTTGCATGAGCACTAGAAGAAGTAGCTTCTGAATGGCAAGCAAGTTCAGGCATTGTTGATAAGAGTTTGGCTTGAAGCAGTGGATTTCAGGATTGAAATTGGGGACATATTATTGTTTGCAACAGTGTGGGAATAAATGATCTATATATATCCAGATTTATTCAATATCTCCAGGTAACAAACACTGGCAAACTGTTGATTGTATATTTTGCTACCTACTATATTTTCCGCTCAGGGCTTCACCATCGTTATAACTCCAAGAAGTCAAGCACGTACGTGAAGAACGGTACACAGTTCTCCATCCGGTATGGCAGAGGCAGCCTGTCGGGGTTTATCAGTGAAGACACTGTGTCTGTGAGTTACAGACACACTCGCACTAGTAAAAGGGCCTGTGGTTTAGCTGCATTCCACCCTGCTAGTGGGCTAATAGTCAGCAGTTGGTAACCACTTTAACATTCATTATCATTACCGTACACTGGGGCTACATTCTACAGTTCCTACAGTTCCCTTGTTTGAGCTTCATTTTTGCCGTTCCTCCCCCGCACTTCCCTCCTTCTCCCTGTAGGTGGCAGGGCTGCCGGTCCCCCACCAGCAGTTTGGTGAGGCGGTCAAACAGCCCGGCATCACTTTTGCTGTGGCGCGCTTCGACGGTGTCTTGGGCATGGGTTATCCCTCCATATCTGTTGCCAAGGTTACGCCCGTGTTCGACACAGCCATAGCCGCCAAGTTGCTGCCCCAGAATATCTTTTCTTTCTACATAAGCAGGTGGGTTAGCTGAACTTTGCCTTTAGCCAATAAAATAAAAGCTGCTGTGACTTACAGTGGCTTGCACCTCAACACAACACACTGCAAGGTGCCTAACCCCTATCTGCTCCATGTAACAGCACCATGTAACCCCTACCTGCTCCATGTAATAGCAGCATGTAATTGTAAGTCGGTCCGTGACCTAATTGCTAAATGACCTAATTGTAAATTGTAAATCCCCGGGGTCTCTACAAGTGAACATACGGATGGAATATTTTAAAGAATGTCACCTGTCTTTGGCCTACAGTTGATCTACAGTTCAGACTGCTTCCTCAGACTGCTTCCTCAAAATGAGCGAGCGGGTGAGATTTACTGTTCCACGGTGACCTTTACTTGACCTCTGTCCCGCAGGGACCCGTCCGCAGCTGTGGGAGGAGAGCTGATGCTGGGAGGCACTGACCCTCAGTACTACACTGGAGATCTGCACTACGTCAATGTCACGCGCAAAGCCTACTGGCAGATTGAAATGAGTGGGTGAGAAACCTTTTTCTCCTCCTCCTCCAGTGCTGGTCCACGTAAATGGGGAATTGAAACATTCAAAATAATGTCACTTTTTTGTCTCAGACATAAATTCAAGTAAAAGATTCTCTTGTTTTTGGCTTGGGAAGCCTTTTCTTTTTGGGTTAACTAAACGGTAATGATATGTCAAGAGCAGCAGTCTTTTTCAACACATCTTATAGATGCTGTGCTCATACAAATGAATTGACGTAGTTTTTTTACTTTCTTGCTGTTTCCAGTGTCGAAGTGGGCAACCAGCTGACTTTGTGCAAAGCTGGTTGCCAGGCGATTGTTGACACAGGGACGTCCCTAATCACAGGCCCCGTGGCAGAGATCAGGGCTCTGCACAAAGCCATCGGAGCACTGCCTCTGCTAATGGGAGAGGTATAGTGTCACCTCTCAGTACTATGGGTCATGTGCACTCAATCTCAACCGATATTCTAAATTTGATGATTTTTTTGGCTAATGTGTAATCCGAATGGCATGGTCCGTATTCCAATGAAAATGTAATATTAATTGGTGTTACGCTCCTGGTGGCTACCTAAGACATTACGGCTTAGCACACAGTGGATGTTCTCCTATATAAACAAATATACATCACATTTATATTGAGAGACAAAAATTAAATGGGTTTAATTCTGCTCAGATACAGACGTGTAATTAAGGTTACATTTTCACTAGAGGGAAGGCAGGGAAAAGGACTGAAGGTGTTGCCCAAGAAATGAACTTATCGGAACCAAAAGGTCAAGCTACCTAAACAGAAAATCTCACTTGCTGATTGTAATAAGAATTACAATACTAATCCTTGTTTGAAATCTTGTTTATTAACTGGCGACATGACAACAACAAAGTGATTCTCTGTCGGTCCCATCTTCGTCCCTTCCCATAACCAGTTGGTGGCACAGCAAATACATCTCCTCAGAGAGCCTTCAATGCTGTTGGGTCTGTTCTTCTCTCAATTAAGTTCTACACTGCATGTCTGATCAAACTGCAGAGATCGCCGCATCAACAAATTTTAATGGCTTGTAATGGTGGGAAAGGCAATCAGCGGACGTACGTTGATGTCGTCCTCTCAGGAAAAACTTTAGCTTACCGCCGATTGGCCGACGGTCTCCCTGGCGGGTGGGATACAGACTGATACTCGAAATCAAACCGGAGTTCGCGAAATCAGGATGGTATCACAGGGCTAGAGTGGTAGAGTCCGGTCTTTAAAAGCGCAGACACATCACGGGAGGATGGGTGGAGCTGGATTTGAGCTGCATAGACCAATTGCAAGAGTGTACCTGTATTAGAATAGCAGAGAGAGTGCAACAGAGAGCTGTTACTGGCACATAACAATTGGGTTTTGGGAACACATTATACATTTCGAATATGCATAGCAGTGTGCAGATTAGTCATTTAACATTAATCACACAATGTAGTTTGAGTTAAAAATGTGGAATATTTATTTTCCACTTGCATCACAGTAAGAATACTGTCTTTTTTCGGTTAAAATAAAAATATTGTGTTCATACAACCTTGCTTGGTGAGACTCGAAAGTATTAGTGCTGAGATGCACAAAATCCATGGTCCAGTCTCTGGTGCTACAGTCTTGTGTTACTGTACATTGTTCAGAGGTTTATTTCTATTATATTATAAGTACGCTGAAGTGTGTTGTATTTAGGCTAATACAACCGTGAAAAAGAAGCTTTACACTTAGGAATCATGATGAGGCTAATTGGGGCTGCACGACTGCCTAATGGCTGCCTCAACTCCCATCCAAAAGGTACTGGGTTCGATCCCCAATATGTCCAGCCTACCTGTACGCATTTATGAGCGTGATGCACGACTCCTGGGCCCCCTTAGACATCTCAAGGGTAATTTGGACACTGCTATAAACTCAACACTACTAAGTAACTAAGTATTAATAGGATATAGACTATAGACGATATAGACTCTTATACTGTTTAATTTAAAGGTTCAGTATGTGAGGTTTAGTGGCCATCTAGCAGTGAGGTTGCAGATTGCAATCAACCGAATACCCCGCCCCCGCCCCTTCCCTTTCCAAAGCGTGCATCAGAACCTACGGTGGGCGGATTCAAGCTGCCACTTCAACGTAGAAACACAAATGGCACTCTCTGGAGCCAGTGTTTTGGTTTGTCCCTTCTGGGCTACTGTAGAAACCTGACTGCACAACATATCGGGCCCCGTGTAAGAGGACCCGCTCACTAGATATAAAGGGCTCATTCTAAGTTCACGAAAACACAACTGTTGGTTGTTACGGGTGATTATACGCTGATGAAAACATAATTATGAATTCTATATTCCATTTCTGCTAATATATCCCCCTAATTCCTACATACTGTACCTTTTTTATTAATGAATCATATTTTGTAACCATACCCTTTAAATTTCTGCTATTGAAAGTAGCTCTCTGCTTTATTCCTAGTACCTGATAGACTGTAAGAAGATTCCAACTCTCCCAATCGTCTCATTCAACATTGGAGGAAAGATGTTGAACCTTACCGGGGAAAACTACGTCATAAATGTGAGACTAAACAGATTTCATATTGATTGCATTCAATAAATTCCCACAGAGCATTAAGACTATGTCACGTACAACTGAAAACCAGAGAGGTTCATGTATTCCAATTGTTTCCTCTCCTTCAGGAGTCTCAGAAGGGAACGTCAATTTGTCTGTCTGGATTCATGGCCATGGATATACCCCCTCCCGCTGGCCCTCTATGGATCCTGGGAGATGTATTTATTGGAAAATATTACACAGTTTTTGACAGGGAAACTGACCGTGTAGGGTTTGCACTAGCCAAATAGTGACGGGAGCCCTGTGTGTAGAAATGGGAAATGACTGTAAAAGTCGCTTCTACTTCTCGTAATTGTTATTTTAGACGACCAGGGAAGTGAAGGTGAAATTACTTAAGGATGGAATCCACCAAGATGTAACGCTGACACAACACAGTAGACCAATGCAAAGAGCCATGGTCGGTTATATATGTATGGAGCACTGAAGAATGGTGTCTCCTTTTCCTGCTCTCGTGCGCTAAGTTTTCTCCTCGCCCTCTCGAGATTCATTGTGCTCTTTTGGCGTTACCGGCCACAACAAACAACCGCAGACGCGCGCTCCGTAGAAAATAGTATCCACCAAGCAGACTTATCGCCCCCCCTGCTGTGTTGGCCTACATTCTCTTGATGGATTCCAGGCTTTATAGTAAAGCGACATTTCAAATAAATGTCGCTTTACTATAACCACTTGGTTTCAAATAATGAAAACTTTAACTTTTTTTCTTTTATATTTTTGGGCCAAAGTTCAAAGTTCAAAGGGGCCAGAAGAATACCTGTGTTCCTTTTTTATTTTTATTAATTTTTTACTCTTGGAGGTTATGTTAATATGTATATTTCACTGTGATCTGGCTTTAATTTGAGTAAAGTCACACTTCTGCATTGTCTCTTAAGCAACTAGATATGCGTCACCACTTCCCCATTTGTTCATTTAACCAATTTACATGTGAATCAATATACCAAAAACCTAGGACATACTCTAATGATGTTCAATAAACATTGACTTGGGAAATGGTGTATTTTATGGTGTTTCCAGTCTCATTGACACTGAATCATTTGAGGTGGTTATTTAAATGTGGTGTTTGTATTGCAGGCAACATTAACAATACACCAAATAAGAGCCGAAGATACAACCATAAAGAAAATTTGCGGTAACGTTTATTTGAATATATCAAGTACTAAGTACCGTTCAATTTCAGCACTGAATGTAAATGGTAAAATAAAAAGATCAACATACCATAACCATGTACAGCATGCAGGCCAGGTAGCCAGGCTTAGCACCTCTAGCTAGTGGTAGCCTACTTTGGGTTTTGGACTTTATTTTTCAGAACAGTACAAACATGGCACAGGAACCACTACTAAAATACACAATGTATTTTTATAGCAAAAAAAAAGATCTGCAAGCAAGGGAAGACTCTTCATATGCACAAAAACATCCTCTCCTAAGACTCACTGATACATTACTGTAACTAAATATCAGTATATCCAGAACAAAGCACTCGAACGCACAGTGTATTTTACATTAAATGCATCAATGCAAACAAACACTGTTATTTCTTTTTGGTTAGAAGTGTACAACAAATGTGAAAATGTGTTTAACCTCTGTTATAACTAAAATGATCTTCACCCGTTTTACAATAAACCAATAAGCCAAGTCCTCCATACTTTTTGACAATGAGGAACGTATTGGGCCTGTACCTCATCTCTGCTGTTCCCCATTTAAAGGTCATTCTGTCACATTGTAAGACATTCTTGGACAAAATGGTTCCTCTGAGAATAGCCAACACGAAAGTGAAGTCACTAAGTCAACTGCAGTTCAATGGAATTATACTAAAGTTGTTGTTTTTTCAACATTTTGACACTGTAAAAACAGGCTTTAGGGGGAGGTTTCACAGGTTGCATAATGAATTCACCAGGCCTGCATTCCAAAATGACCCAACATGGGATTAAAGATTTTTTCCCATCAGCAAACAAAGGTCTGCTCTGTAGTCACTTCCCCTCCCAAAAAAGAAAAATCACAAGGACCATGAAAATAATTATTTATAATCCAAAACAGCAATACTTGGTGTCTGATTCATAGACAAACGGTTAGGAGTAGTACTCCACTGTATCTGCTTGACTTGACTGCAATGGCAAACATTGAAAAGTAGCAATCATTAGCAACCCATCGCATTCAACCCATTTTGTTCTAGATAGAAACAGACCTCCTGACACATATTTCCATAAAGCTTTCTTTAAAACATTTTATTTAGCAAACAAATTAACCTTTTAGCTTGAAACAAAAAAGAAAAAAGAACATCCTAGATGTTGAATAGGACAAAGATTACTTCAATCTGATCAAAATTTTATTAGCTTTCAAGTTGGCATACAGTCAGAATTACATTATATGCCGCAGCACAGCAATAGCACAAACACAAAAAACGTCTAAAAACCCATCCCATCTCCACATGGGGTAAATACCATGACCGCAATACACCTCTACCGCACTAGGTCCTGCTGAAATGCTCCAAGCCATAAGCCAGTGATTGTCCGGTATCTTTTCATTGCCAACAGATCTCAATTCCCAATCTAGGATTGCATTGTACACCTTTACCCAAATGCTCCATGATCCTATACGAGCCAATGCAGCACACGTCAATCTATCTCAGATCACTAGGGGGTAACTGCTTTTCCTTCACCATCATTGCCATTGTGGAGGCTGCAATCCCCCCCCCCCAATCAGGTTTTAAAGTGACATGTCAAACACTTACATACAGTACGTATGGCTTGCAGTCTACTGCAAGACCGACCAAGCCCTGTCGCCCTGCTCCATCTAAAGACTTTATGACAGACATGTAATGTGAATACAAAAACATAAGTTAGAGAATGAGTCCAAGACGTTTCCATGCAGAGGACTGCACAGGTACACCGTCGTGACGGGGCACACCCGGCTGCAGAGTGGAAGCTCCGTCACGGGACGCACGGTGCTCAGGGCTGGGGCTGCTCTGTCGCAACAGTCCTAAGCAGCCCCTCTGGGTCTGACAGGGCACAGTAGAGCGTGTAGCCCAGCTCGTCCACCTCCTGCTCTGTCAGCTCACAGAACAGGTTCACTTTGGGGCTGAGGGCGCAGGGCAGCCTCCCGGCCTCTAGGTGTCCCACTATAGCTCGCAGCAGCTGGAGGAAGCGGTCTGCCAGCGCCTCCTGGGTCCAGTCGCCTTCTCTCTCACTAAGCAGCAGGAGGCCGTTGGTGAGCTGGCTGGCGTTGAGCCGGTTGAGGGCGGGGTTGACTTTGCACACGGCCTTGGCCAGCTTGAGACAGGTGCAGCGGCAACCCCCGTCCTCCTGATCCAGGGCCCTCAGCCGAGCCGTCTCCGCCACGCGGAAGCTCTGCCGCCACAGGTTCTCGTGGCGCTCGGCAGCCAGCCGGTGAGGTTTGGCGATCAGCGGGGCTCCGTCTTCCATCGCCAGCAGCGGCAGGAGGTCCACGTACAGCCTGCGGTCCGTCTCGTATTGGACCTCCAGGGTCAGCGTTTCGGAGGGAACCACGGGCCGGATGACATAGTCCAGGACGCTCCCTATGGCAGGCCAGTTGATGGAGGCCACCAGCTTATCAAACACCTCCAGGACCGACTTGGGAGAGAGGTAGCCTCCAACCATGCAGCGGTCCCAGTAGCTGCTGCCTCGGGGGAAGTACTCAAGGTTCTCCCTGCGGACAAGCCAGAAGCCTGGGACGTTCATGATGGTGTCCTCCCCAGGAATGGAAGACCACAGGTTTTTCTCCAGGATCATTGGCACCATGAGCTGGGCATGATCAGCAGTCACCACCTGGGTGGGGGAAGGGCCAGAAGAACCCAAAAGTGGTTCAGTGGAGAAGCATCCGACACCAAATTACATATCAGATATTGTACCAGTCCAAAGTAATAGGGGGCAGGATAGTCTAGTGGTCTGGGTGTTGGACTCCCAGCCAGTAGGGGGCAGGGTAGTCTAGTGGTCTGGGT
>JAODLI010074048.1:0-13611 GCA_027575585.1 Percopsis omiscomaycus
TGAAGAATCACCGAGATACATTTATTTATACAGTAGGGGTGAGGGTGGCACTACAGCCAAATTATTCTATCACGGTACAATCACAGTAATGCCAACTAAATGGTTTGAATATAGAATAACCATCTGGGAATGCCTATTTTTGCATAATCCAGTGGATTAAATATGCATGTGACGCATTTAAATGCGCCTCAGTATAAATGGCACAGCAAAATTTGTCTCAAGCGGTGGACAAATTTATATTGCCACACAGCAAATCGGCACATCGGCCAACTCTATTAACAGCTATTAAATACTGGACTAGCACCCTGGACCCATAATGCATCCTGACAAAGTGGGTTCACTGTGTGAGAACCATAGACTGTATAAATAAGTGGACAAACCCTCCGTGGCGTCACCCATAGGTTTTCTGAAGAACGGGTTTGAAGCCAAGTGTGCAGGCTCGGGCCGTCACCATCTTGGCAGTGTCAGACAGCGGCCTAACTCCCGGCTTTGTATAATGGATGGATAAATTGATGGCTTAATATCATTTCAACTGATGAGTCATAAAAAATGTCTCCACACGTACAGTTGTCATTAACGGGGAAACTAGCAATAGAGACCAAAACCGTTTTTGTACCAGGCTGTAAACATGATTATTTCTGCTGTAAAGTTGGACATTTTAACATGGGGATTGACTCGCTTTTGGAGTTAGCCTCAAGTGGCAATTAGAGGAACTGCAGATTTGGGCACATTCATTTTGTAGCACCTGAGTTTGCCACTTGGCAAGAACAGAACCTAAAACTGTGCTCAGAATGGATCTCCGTTGTTTACAAGCACAAAGGCGGTGTTCAGATATGGAGTGCTATGTGCTGAAAGAAATCTTGGTTATTTTTAGTTCGATAGTCCTGCATTGAAAGGTACAGAACACTGTAGTTAACACACTGGCCATTAAAGCCATTCGACTGCTTGTCGAGGTTTTCATAGGCGCTTCAGAGCGAACACAGGCCGAGTGAGTTTTGCATAACCTCATCCCCTGAGTTTGAATAACAGCTCAATGGAACTATTTAGGAGCACCATAATTTCGCCTTTGAGGACAGCTGACAGCTCAGGTTAGCCTGACATTTAGATCTCCTTTTTTTTCAGGAATATGTGACGGCTGCACTTGCTGAAACACAGTTGGCTCACAGCGGCTCTGAGAATTGCCCTCTAAATACCAAGTGACGCCAGGTCAAAGATACAGAAAGATCCCAGAGTCAGTAACACTATAGCTCTTCCTATTAAAGCACAGATCAATAGATCTCCAGTCAAGTTCAGAAAGCTTTGCCTTTCAAAAGCATTGAGGAGAGTACTGCACTGTTGATGCCTGCTCAGCAAATGCAGCCGTTTTTATACCGTGTAACATAAAGACGGTTGGAGACGCTGGGCGTGCCTTTAAGCGTTGGGCAGCTGGCCTGTTTTCTTTTGCAGCGTGAGCCAGTTTATTGTTCACCAAGAACAGTAAAATACAGAAGAGAGAGGGTGGCTAAGCAGACAGTTATAGAAGCTCACGGCGTAAGAACCTTGCAGGTTTTTAATCACCGATTTATTTGTATAACTGCCATTCCTCAAACCAGCGAGAGGTTAAGGCCACGCCAGAGACTGTGTGCCACTTGGGAAGGTTTAGGAGGTGCTAAATTTACTTTTTGCCAAACAGAGCCCAGCGCAGAGGCTGGAAATGCAGACCGCCTGGCAGTTAGCTGTGATCTGTTCTCATTATGGTGACCTTGGACCGGCTCAGCCTGATGATGGAGAATAAAAGCACCATTCAAAACCGTAGGGTCATGCATATCGATCGGTTGTGTCATTTCTGCGCTTAATCCTCGGCCTACAGACATAATTTTAGAAGGTCTAAACACAAGGTCCACGTTTGAAAGAAACCCACCGCCACCTCATTATCTGTTTTTGTGTTGAAACAAACTGCTGCTTACAGGTTCGATGCCAAATACGGGAAGGGGTCCTTTCAAATGTCACAATCTTGCTTTGTCTGTCTATGTACAGCTAAAAAAAAACAAAAAAAAACGAAGATGTCTGCCTTGCATTGCGTCACAGCGTTGTTCTCCTTTCATCAAAGGACCAGAGTTCCTCTCTGCAGGAAACCACACAGCGCAGCGCTTGGCTGACTATAATCCAGCACACACGACACTGGCTGCTTCTGTGATCGCCACAACGACCAAAACAACCAAAACAACCAAAACAACGAGAATACAGCGTGGTCTTTTTAAAGGCACACTACTTGATCATTTATTTTAATGATCTTTCTTTTTTCTTTTTTTCTCCAGTGCCTCAAGTCCTCCGCAGGTCATTGTTTATTCCTGAAATGCAACTGTGCATGCTGCTGTAGGGGGAAGGGTAGAGAGGCCACCCACTCCGCGCTAAGGTGTGGGAGGGGTTGAAATGCTGGTTTAATTCAGGAGGGAGGAGGCGTGACTCTTTTTATAGCGGTTTCTCCCTCTACGTCTCCAGCGGAGAACTCTGCTGTCCCAGAGAGACGTGTCTGATCCCCCCCTCGGATGGACTACACCAAGAGAATGACCAAGAAAGCTGCTGATCCTTTACGAATGCCGAATGCCGATCCCGCATATGTTCTATGCGTCCACACAGTCCGTCACTGTGAGCGGCTTCACACCCTGGGTAGGTCCTCGCCCTTGCAGGCTGACCGGCAGGCTGACCGGCAGGCTGACCGGCAGGCTGACGACGAGGCTGAGCGCGTCTGCGTACAGCCTAGATCTGTCAGGGTGCCGTTTTGATGAGGGCCCCGGTTCGCGTTTTGTCTTCCCTTCCTTTTCTCTCTCTCCTCTCCATCCACATCCCGTCTGCGGAGGACTCTAAAATAAGAAATCCCTTTCCGCAGATATAATTAATCACTCGGGGAGTACAGGATGTGCAATTATTTAGGTTAGTGCAGAACTCTGAGAACACACACACTCACACTCACACACACACACACTCACACACGCCCTTCCCTCCATGTGGAAGAGTGTTGAGCGGCTAACTCGCAAATGACGAGAGTGTTTGGGCCGGGGCCTCGTTTTTGTGAATTTTCCATGCAAAAGCCCAAATCCGCGATCTCAACGTAAACAAACTCTCGTCGACCCAAAGAATTCCCCAAGATTGGAATTTGTTGTTCCGTGTGTGTGTAACGCAAGTTTTCTAGTTTATAAAATAGAAGCAAAATAACGCTACTAAAGGTGTTTTTTTTGGAAACACCCACCCATTGGCTTGTAACTGACGTTTCTGTGACGAATTCACAGAAACGTCAGTTACAAGCCAATAAAGCCCTATTTCTTCATCAATTGTTCTTTAACTGCCGACAGAGGCAGGAGGAGGTACAATATATTCCGATTTAATACATATAAATAACACTTGCAAATTATCGAAACAAATATCTATACACGAAACCAGGAAACAAATATCCATACACCACACTGCGCTCCACAATGCATCCCTACAACACCCGTAAATGTATTTGTGCACGTCTCTTCAGCCAGAGGTTGAGATGAGGCTTTCTAGCCTGTCAGCGTGGCGATGCCGACATCTGTCATCCTCGACGTGAAGAGCAGCTGTTCAGACCCTCTTGTTTCACTCGGTGACAGGCTGGCACATATCACAGGGTATTCACACGGCCTGATTGACCGTGTGTGTGTGTGTGTGTGCAGAAATTACACCGGCGCCCTTCCCTCGGCCTAATACAGAGTTCAGCATCAGTTCAGCTAAAGATTAATACACCCTTTTGGAATGGTCCTGGCTGAGTCAGAGTTAGCTAGAATTGTGTGTGTGTGCGCGCGGGCGCGTGCACGGAGGAGGCGCTCAGCTAAAATCCCCCCTTTGCCACAACCTCTTTGGAAGTTGGCTATTGTGCGCCATCAGCAGTTTGCGTGGATCAGCCAGTCCTTGTAATGCGAGCCCTGCCAATTGGATCACGCCGGTGTCCAAATGAGAGATG
The DNA here is from genome assembly GCA_027575585.1 of Percopsis omiscomaycus. NCBI lineage: Eukaryota > Metazoa > Chordata > Actinopteri > Percopsiformes > Percopsidae > Percopsis > Percopsis omiscomaycus. The sequence continues at coordinate 3,962 of JAODLI010074048.1, forward strand.
TCGGGGTCTGGGAGTGAGTTTTCATGCGTTCTGAAGACGTGGGCTAAGAAGGGGTTGGGGGGGTGGGGGTGGGGGGGGGGTGTAAGATGGAGTGAAATGAGTTCAGTTTGTTGCTTGTAAAATCGCTTCTCCATGACTACCTGAACACACACACATTTCACTATTGTGAATAATAGGTCAACATTTGGACGTTAAAGATTCCGAGTATGAGTTTGCGCATTTTCCTATTTGTGTATTAAAGATACCTTTGGATATATTTTGGAGTTCAAAATATTGTTTCAAATATTGATATTCTCTTGGAATATGAGAAATATGTGCAAATAAACATTTCACAAATGCTGATCTCAAGACCTCAGCTAGGTCACCTTCCGTCGGTAAGATGTAACGATATAAAGTCACCTTGCAATATTTGATGGGCTGAGCAGAAAACAAAAGCATATGAAAACCCACCTGCTGCCTCAAAGTGTTGCCGCCACCATCACAATATGCTTCCTTGATCTAACTACAAAAAAATACATTATTTTAACAACTTATGTAACTGACTGAAGAGCGTTAGAGTAGCACATTAGACAAGCGCCCGTTTATGATACAGTTGTAGAAGTCGATCAGTAAATTCAGTGTCGGGACGAATAGCGATATCAACTCTTTTCTTTATTCTCCCCCAGTACCTGAGTAACCACACTCAACGCACACTTAACATACCACCAGTAAGTTACACGTCAACCCGCTAGGATGCGTGGGATATGCTGTATCCAAAGTAGGGATGTCCCAATGTAACGTCTAGGGGGGCCACTCTGAACGGCGCCCAACCCCCCCCCCCCCGCTGGGTCTCGCCAGCCCCGAGATCTAATGACTCATTAGCTACACCTGTAGGGGAGGTTATAAGTGTGTGGATTTGGGCTGGCTCCAGTGTTGAACATTGTTTGCCTGTAACGGGGGATTATCGCTGTGTGTTTTATATGCGGCAACAGTTCGGCTCACCAGTATCGTCTCCCCCACTGGCGAACCGCGGTGTTTCTTGGACGCATGAATAAAAATAAGATGATATACAAAACAATAAATCTATTAAATAATTTAAAGTAAAATAAAATATTGGATAAGGTGATCCATAGAACATCAGAGCATAGTAATACACATGGCGGTAATTAGGATGTGTTATTTTGCTGTTATCAATGGCTGCCTGTTTGACACAAGAACCCAAACTTTTGTTCTTTCACTCATTTACTGTGCGAACTCTTTCTAACACAAAGAGTGTGCACACTTTGGAGAACCTTCATCATCTAAAGATCTCAGTGAAAACGTGACAGTCAACTGTAACTTAAGGGACACATTAATCACCTCTATTGTCATTTAAAAAATGCTATACGCTGCATAAAGCTAGCAAGTTATTTTCATTTCTTATTGAGACATTGTTTTGATTAATTATATGGCACAATAGGCCAGTTTTCAGGTTGAAGAACCAGGGTGGAGATGTGATGTGACAAGACAGCACGGGTTGCACTTACATTTGACAGCTGTCATTCATCTTTGTAATCGTCCCTTTCAGGGACGGTTTGCTAAGGAGGCATTGCGTCTCGGCAGCAAAAGCCCTGCATGATGCAGACGCCATTATAATCACTCACACCTTCTGCTGTTTGGCCCTTCACTGAGCACTGGAGCAGTCGGGGATTAATGTTTGCTGTTGGTAGGATTTATGAACTGACACTTCATAAATTCACCATAAGGAATCTCTGGTGTGTGTGTGTGTGTGTGTGTGTGTGTGTGTGTGTGTGTCTGTCGTATTGGACCAATGAAGAGCCTGGACACTGCTGAGTGGACTCCAGAAGTCGCATGATTGGTCAGAGGCCCGATACACATTTAATTTGAAAATGGAGGAGATATTGCCTTGCTTAAATCCTCAGAAACGTACTTGATGTGTCTGCAAAGCTGATGGGTGTCTCTACTAGGTGTATGTACTCCTAGGTTATGGTGGTTTTCATAATCAAGTTGTTGTAGTATTTTAAGATGCATATTCTCATTTTTATCCGAAATGGAAATATCTTGAATCGCTACAACATTTTGGTACAACTGTATTTTCCGGCACATCAGGAGATTTTTTGAGGACCAATGGAAGTCATTGTATGATGACTCAGAAGAAGAAGAAAACTGTAAAAACAAGTTATTTCCCCGGTCAGAGGGGATATCTCAGTCCGTTCTAGTCACCAACTGTCGCTGTAGCATCACTGTCCTAGTTAGTTTCTAAACCAGATTATGCTCCTGTAGGCTCTCGGGGCAAGCTTTACAAACATTAGGTTGACAAAACGGAGGGCTTGGAAAACCGATTCTTCCTTAGGGATGATGCGTTTTGTAAACAGCTTAGCCACAATTAGCACAAAGGAACGCCAGCAGAGCCCCTTAGGAATGCATGCTAATTTCTTTTTTTATTCCGTTCTGACTGTGGATCGGATTCATTCATTCATCCAGCCGTGTCTTTACAGTACTATAAATGTTTCTGTTGTGGATGGTGTGCTGTCTAAGTAGCCACAAAGTCGATCTCTGGTTTTAAAGTTTAGGTTATTTTAAAAATTTTAATGAGCTCATAACCTAAACATAAAAACTTATAAAGACATCCCATAAACCAATAAACATGTTTTTCTTAATTTATATAAACCAGGAAAAAAAACGTTTTACTATATAACATACATTCATTCTGTATCAAAGTAATATTTAAATTAAAATGTGTCCCATATAGTGGCTTAATTAATATTCAAATTAAAATGAGTGTAGAACAAAGATCTGTTATGTTTAATAAATCAACCATAACAAAGTCTTACTTTAATCTAACTAGTGCTTTTATCAGCTCAGAAAAGCAAAGAGAGCCCCCCCCCCCAAAAAAGGATAATTGATTCAATGCCACAGAGGGAGGGAAAATGAAGAGTAGACAAATTATTTTCTGTCTCTTTCCTCCGAGAGCCACTGTGTAAAGCCATCTTCCTCTAGGCTGCAGGCACGTGCCGTTCCCTCATAGATAGCTCTTGGATGGGTCGATGAGTCATCAGGTAGGCGACTGTCCTGGCCTAGCCTGTCCTAGCATGTCTTAGCCTGTCCTGTCCTAGCCTAGCCTGGCTTGTCCTAGCCTGTCCTAGCCTGGCCTGTCCTAGCATGTCTTAGCCTGTCCTGTCCTAGCCTGTCCTGGCTTGTCCTAGCCTGTCCTAGCCTGGCTTGTCCTAGCCTGTCCTAGCATGTCCTAGCCTGTCCTAGCCTGGCTTGTCCTAGCCTGTCCTAGCCTGGCCTGGCCTGTCCTGGCCTAGCCTGTCCTAGCATGTCTTAGCCTGTCTCGTCCTAGCTTTGCCTGTCCTGGCCTAGCCTGTTCTAGCATGTCTTAGTCTGTCCTGTCCTAGCCTTGCCTGTCCTGGCCTGTCCTGGCCTAGCCTGTCCTAGCATGTCTTAGCCTGTCCTGTTCTAGCCTAGTCTGGCTTGTCCTAGCCTAGCCTGTCCTAGCATGTCTTAGCCTGTCCTGTCCTAGCCTAGCCTGGCTTGTCCTAGCCTGTCCTAGCCTGCCTCACGGCAGGGTGACGTCTGGGTGTTGCACCTTGTGTCCGTGAGAAACTACATTTCATTTAATCGTATGCAAGGAATTGTACGGAAATTAATTACAAAAAAGTTTATCTAAATATCCAATCTTTTGCTATACACTGTACATGTCTGTGTTCCCGCTCTTTCTCACTGACTGAGCTACCATAATATTGGCTCAGCCCACTAAGCCTTTTCATTTGACCTTCTGATAGCTTACGTGCACCACAGGCAGCGAGGCACCTTAAGTCGGGCTGCAGCGGCCGGTCCACCACCGGCGGAGAGGATAGGCAGATATAAACTTCTAAACTGAGTATAGCGCCCCCTTTTGCCCGCGTGCTGCCCATACGCCCGACATCGTACAGGAAAACACGTTGCTTTACGCACCACTTGCTGACTGTAGGGGGCTCTACAGTCGGCAAACCTTTTAAATTTTAGGCATTAGGTTGTAATTCTCGAAATACCATCTGAGATGCCTTGGCATATCCAAGCCATTGTGAAACTCAATTCATTTTGATTTCTCCCCTCTTCAAGAAGGGTTGAGTGCTCCTGGACCCGAGAGAGAGAGAGAGAGAGAGCTCTGGGCCCCCTTCACTCCGATTGTAACCGGTGCAAGGAAGCTTACGTGTGTCACAAGGCACAGACAATAGCCGGCCCCCTGTCTAAGGACCGATGTGAGGGGGGACGGCAAACGAGAAACATCTCTGAGTCAGCAGCATAGCTCCCCGCAGCTCACTGCTGCCAGGCATACTGAAGCCAAGCAGGTCCGGGCCTGCTCAGTGCCTGGATGGGTGCAGTGACGGGGACACTGGACAGTGAATATATTTAGGATGAGATGTAAAACCGAGGTTTTTGCTCTCTGTGGTCATTAAAAATCCCAGGACAGTGCTCGAAAAGAGTAACCCCGGTGCCCAACAATAGCCGTAATTGATCGATCGATCAATCAATCATTGTTAAATCGTTGTCCCTAATTTCAAATTGGCAAAACTGCCCCTCCGCCCACCTCCCCGCTGAATAGCTAATGTGTGGTGAGCGTAGTGGCGTCCCCTGCCTGCCGTCGCATCATGCAGGTGGATGCTACACATACAAGTGTGATGATGATTATTATTATAGACAGACGGGTGGATGGGGTATCTAAGGCCAAGGACAAGAATACAACGTTCCTCTTTCTGTGCCCTCTTCAGTGTGAGGAGAAATTTAAAACTGAGGAGGAGGGGGTGTGGGGGCACATTCATACAATACCCCCGCAATGTTATTTTTAACCCTCCCCCCTCTCCCCCCAGCCTTGCTCTCTGTGGATTGTTTTACAGGTGAACAAGGTTGGAAAATGAGATTTAAGGTCATCAAGAAGGAGTGCCAACCAAGCCGTCCTGCGGCAAATGAAACCGGATTGTTCACGAGGGAATGGCACAAGGAATATAATATTACAGATACGGGAGCGAGGAGAAGTCTCAGAAATGAATCCCTGCAAGATCAGTATCGGCGTTTTCGCTTCATTTGACTTTGTGCGCTGTTGCACCGACTTTGACCGCCAGTCTGTTTTTTTTGTAAAACGCACCTCTGAACTCAACTGTTTCAAAATAGCATCTGCTTTGCCCTCCCAGTTCAAGGCCACAAAGTGCCTGACAGTTTGAAGGACAGATCGTGAGAGACATCCCACTGGTTCATTCTGTGTTCCGGCATGTGAATGGGACGTCATTCTGAATACATCCATTCAGATACAGACTGACATTTCCTGGGGGATAAAGTCCTGGAGCTTATCCCTTGACCCCCAGTAATGGTAATGTCACACCAAACTGAAAAAGGGCTTTAGCACACTCCACACAGCCGGCCTTTAGACATTAGCCAGACACCTGTGGGGAAGTGCGTTGCCAGGCCCATCAACTGCTGGCTGGGGGGAGGAGGGCTAATAAATAGCGCTGGGCAGACATGTCTAACTTACGGTGCACCAAAGGCCATTTGGCACTGGGCTGCTCGTCCATTCACAGCAGTACTCGCTTGACCGTCAGGTCAGGATGTGCTGACCTCTGAAGATGAGAACTAAGATAAAACCTTTTTGTTCCGCTTCAATTCAATTTTTGTACCTTTTCATCACCCTAAATTACACACGCATTTACTGGACCTTACTGAAGAATATACATTAAGTATTAAGTGATAATTATCCAATATACCAGTAATACGGGAGGAATATTAATAACGAGTCCACCCCAACTGTAACAATCCCTGAGCAAGATTCCTAACCCCTACCTATCCTGTAATGAACAGCCTATTTTTTAAGGCAATGTTTTCTCACTCTAAATGTCTGAGCTACTGTATGCTTTGTCAATTTAATTTCTTAATAGTCTATACACAATTTCAGACGTGTCACGATTGCCGCGCCGTGCACGGGCCCATGCCCACGTACCTCCCCTACCGGCTGCACACCTGTGTGGGATGATTCCCACACAGGTGCCATCCTATTGACTTTTGGTGGGGACTATTTAAGTTCTGGTTTACCACAGAAAACGAAATCTACCTTGCGGTATGGAGGAAATAAAAAAATACCAAATAAACCCGGGATGTGTAAATGCTGAAAACGAATGATATTCCATGCTCCCCGTGCCTCAACAGGGTGTTTAAACTTCCGCGGCATTCCACAAATTCCATGAGATGTGGCGTTTCACATTCGTCCCGACGTTTGCCAGTCGCAATAACTAACGCGTCATTGTGCATTTGGCTAGCATCCGCCGTTGGCAGAGATGTCAGCGGTGTAGCATAATGGCACGCCGGATTCTCTAGAGCAGAAGAGAATCTGGCGTGCCATTATGTTTAAACCACCCTGTTGAGGCACGGGGAGCACGGAATATCAGTTCATTTTCGGGTGGGCTAGTTTTCCTCTCCTCTCCTCCGTTCACACATTGTGTTGCGTTCTCTCTCTGTGAAAGGCTTAACAATAGACCGATAGGAAATAATTCCTGCCGTCGTTCGGTTAGCAACTTGTTTTATTCCTGGCATGAAAATCGGTGGTGTGTCTTTTAATGGCAATAAATTAAGAGCTTATGGCAGGAATGAGCGAAGATGGGTGATGGTGTTATCAAATTGATTCATCCCAAGTCTCAGTGTGATGTCTCTGAATTGTTCTACTTAGCGAGAGAGAGAGAGAGAGAGAGAGCATTATTGGAGGGTGGCTTTGAGGAGAATTATCTCCCCCTTCCACTACTACTCTGTTTTCCCTCCGACACCCTGGAACACTGTGTGTGTGTTGGCCCGTGAAACACATACACACACACACACACACACACACACAGCTAAACACTCTCCCGCTGTCTGTCCCCAAATACTCTCCAGCTCAGTCTGATTATAGCGTTGTATGTGCTAACGGAATACTAATCGAGCAAGTAAATGGTAACACGTTACTCAATCGAGTTCAGGACCTCCGCTAATTTGGTTTTGCATCCATGTGGAACAAAGTTTAATAGGCCTCAAGTACAACGGCTCATACACTGAATTCGAATAGACGAACAATGCCGAGCCTGTGTATGGGAGCGGACTTATATCGGGCTTTGAGATGTTCTCCGGTGTTATCTGAATGCCTAAACATCTCCCTGGGCTTTCAGTTTCATCAAGGCCTTGTAAAATAAAGATGATTCAGGTTTTGCTTGACAATTTTCAAAGCGTCTTTTTTGTTTCCCGAAACTACTTAATATCTGCTAAAGCAGATATTCACCATTAATGTGTATCCGAGTTCTGGCAGCGCTATAACATGGTCCAGGCGTGTGCCTTTATTCCTGATTACCGTGCACCATCGCCAAGCTATTTAAAGCGAAATGAGGTGCAGGGTAAATGACTGCACATTGAAGTGATTCACCAGTGAAGGGCAGGCTCAAAACACGTGGACGCAAATAAAGTACTAAACTCAGTGCCTTTTTTTTTTTGGTTAGGAAATAAATTGGAAATTGATAAGAAAATAATTAAAGAGCAAACGCCGGTTTTTAATCACCGCCCATCAGGGATTTGACACTGCAGGCGTTTACTCTGCAAATAATGAAGGTTCGGCATTCTTGTCTGTGCTTTTTAAAATGCCGACCGTCGGTAGAGGCGCTCTGGGTGGCCACTTTTATGCAGAATCTATTGGCATTTGGCTAATGCTGGGCGTTAGTTTTATTTTCCCACATAGCGTCGTGCTAAATGCAGCACGCTTAATGACGCTCCCAATAGCCATTCCCTCGCCCCCACACGGCAGCATTTGATATTGCTAAAGTGTCCAGTGATTAATTGTTTTCAACGCCACACTTAAAAGGTCCCCAGCACGCCGCCGAGCGCTCCACACAAGGCGAGACAGGGATTATTTTTTGACATTTGATGCAGATATTCGTTTTTCGCGGATCGTCATCCTGATATGAGCTTCCCACCGGCGCCACGCGTGGGGGAGGGGAGCGGGCAGGGCGGGCAGCGGTGTCTCTCGAAAAGGACACCCTCCGCTTTTGGCGTGAAGTAACCCCAGGCGGTAAGGCCGCCCCAGGTCCGCCCTGCGGATATCAAAATGCTGCAGAAAGCCCTTTTGGCGCCGTCCCTTTCTTATAGGACGCCATGGAGGAGACTTTTAATTAAGAATTGACCCCAGAAACCCTAAAAGATAGAGATAACTTTTTGTCCACAAGCGTTGAAAAAGGAGCATTAAGGCATACTCCTAAGCCTCGGGGTGGGCCCTGGGCCTTGTGTGGGACCCCCCCCCACCCCCCCAAAAAAAACAAACCTAAACAAACTGCCAGTTTGGCGATACTGCAGTCAAACACTTAACTTTTCCCACAAAGCATTTCTTCTCACTCTGTTACATGGAGCAATGTTTGAGCCGGCGCTCAAAAATCTAAGAATGGAAACAATTCCCCTTGCCCACTGTGTTATTCAGGGATTTTTTAATTACTTCAGTTTGCCCCCTTCCAACAGGCCTCATATCGGCTGTTGACACAGACACCTCGACTTTTCACCGAGCATACGTCAGTTGGGGATGGCTGCGCGGGGCTCTGTGCTGCCAGACACTTGAAGAGCTCGCAGGTGTAATCGCGGCATGCCTAGAGCGTGGTCTGTGCTTTCGGGAGACACCAGAGACTTGGACGCTTGCCAACCCGTGGGGTTGTGTGTGTGTGTGGGTGTGTGTGTGGGGGGGGGGGTTCCAAGAAGGGCCCGGCCGGTTGGCACGCCGGGACTGCCGTTGTTGTGCTGCTGCCTGCATTGTGTGCCGTGTTTTGGGACGCTGCCTGCGTGTCAACAGTGGCCACTTGTCCCTGGCACTGCCCTGGCCGTCTCTCCCAGGATGCATCACCTGTCAGTGGGCCTGCTAGCTAGCATGCGAGCCTGCTTGTGCTGGGGGCTGGACACGGTTTCAGTTGAAGCAACCGGGCCACACTGATCGACGTGAATAGATCCTCGCCTTGCTTCCAGTGCGAGATGACAGTAGCGGCTCTGTACAGTATTTGTTTGCGAGGAGAGGGAATTGCAGCTAAATGGTTCATGTAGAATAGCGGTTGTCTAACAGCTCTTCTGTTGCTTATCCTCTAATGTGTTCACGTCATCATATTACGCAGCCTTTGGGGGATACAAGTACTATGATTCTTAGCTCATAAAAGTTCTCCCTCGTGAAAAAGGCGCCGGTCCATACCAGTTCTCCCCTGTGCTTTTTCTTGCCCCGCTTTCTAGTTTGATTTATTAACTATGTATTTGATCAAATAAAAGGGAAAAACACAGTGCCAAGGCAGGGTGCGAAGGTGCCAAGATTCCCTTCATAAGTAATGTGAATTATTTTCCAAACCTTCCGTGGCACAGTTTCAAAAATCGGCGAATAACTAGTGAAGCTAGTTAATGAATCACAGTCGAAAGAGGGGGCCAAGTGAATGTTTTTTTGCTGCCTAAGGTAAGAGAATTTCCTTTCTCTGCTTGTGCTCTGCGTCCACGCAGTAAACACTGCAGTAGATGCACGAAACTGTGTGTGTGTGTGGGGGGGGGGGGAGATAATGATGCGAACATAGGCATTATGGAGGAGGAGGAGTGGAGTGGAGTGCCGGCCGATTGACGCTTGTGTGCGTGAGGGCCGTGCGCTTTGCACTGCCACCGCCACTGGC
>JAODLI010074049.1:0-13611 GCA_027575585.1 Percopsis omiscomaycus
TTGGAAAACAAACTTCCCTACCACACACACACACACACACACACACACACAGTGATAGGGTCAGTCAGGAAGTGCAACTCATCTTGCTAAATCAACCACCAACCTGGCCTCATGGGGTGCTTAGAAATCACTCTCAAACAGCTAGACCACACCTGTGTGTGTGTGTGTGTGTGTGTGTGTGTGTGTGTGTGTGCCTGCTGTATAAAGTCATGTTGGAAATAAAGATAAACGCCTCAAAGCAGGAAGCATGCTCCCATCTTCGGTAGTAGTGTGGTTGTTGTGAAACAGTTATTAGTATCAGGTATGACACGAGAATATCCCCCTCTAATAAGCACAGTGTAGAAGAACACTATTGCATTTAATTGTATTATATTTAGTGCTGTCAATCGATTAAAAAATGTAATCGAATTAATCACAGTCATGGGCTGGGATTAATCCCGATTAATCGCAAATTTTACATACTAGTATTTAATTGTAAACATGCAGTGTTGTAAAAAATGCATGACAAACTGGTTTAAGTAAACAGATTCTTCAGTTTTATCATCTCAACCATTAACATTTGTTTAACATGTTTTAAATAACAATAATCCATTAATATGTTGGAATTTCATTTGTTTTTAACATGCCTAAAGTGAATGAGTGCAGCTGCCAGTGGTCATCGATTAGGTGTGCCGTTATGCCGAGGTAGTTATGGTTACTTACTGATGTCCAGTGTAAGTGCCTTCTGCCAACGTTCGTAGCTTTTTCAGCGTCATACAGTTTCTGTTCTCGTAGCAATAGTTCTCCTCGAAGGCATCTTGTTTAAAGGGTCGCCTGTGGCGATCTGAATGATATCTTGAAGCCCCCGGTCCTGAACTATGTTGATGGGCCTGCAGTCTGATGCGATCCATTTAGCGATTGCACTAGTTAGCATTGCTGTTGTCGTTTTGTTGACAAACTGTCGAAAAAGCTAGGTAACCATCCGCGTTGCGATAACGGTAAGAAGTTGGAGTCAAACTTGATCAAATTATTAATTTGCGTTAAAAAAAGAATAACGCATTACAATTCTCAGCCCTAATTATATTATAAAATTGCTTTTTGAGGTAAGTGAGCTTTGTATGAATTTGCATCTACCAAACTTATCTGTGTGTGTGTGTGTATGTGTGTGTGTGTGCTTACATCTCCATGATGCCCTCGGGCAGGTTGGCGGGGATCTCCGTCAGGCCTTTACGCCGGCAGTCCACGATGTTGTTGTTGCAGCTGCAGCTGGCCGGGCACACGGCCACCTGAGGCACGCACACCCTGGGCTACAACTGCACCGGTCCTGGGAGAGAGAGAGAGAGAGAGAGAGAGAGAGAGAGAGAGAGAGAGAGAGAGAGAGAGAAAGGGGTTAAAGGACAGTTCCGCATGCACCCCACCCCCCCCACCCCCCCCCACACACACACACAGTGGGAAACACAAACAAGAGAAGGAACCAACCAGGAAGTACACGAACCCAAACACACACACAAGGACAAACACGAGCCAACACAGCCTCTAAAGACCTAAACTGTAAGGGAAGAAGGTAAGTACACCAAAGACAGTACTGCCATGTACTGGATGTTAATAAAGCCAGCGGCAGCCATACAGGTTATTAACCCGGAGCCTTAACACAGGGCCTCCGCAGGCCTATAAACACGCCCTGTGTACCGCCTGCCCCTGATAGCGCCGCCAGCGCTGCTAACGCCATGCGTTCCAGCATGATTACCACCTTTATCAACTGTATTTCTGCCGCTAATGTGGAGACAGCGCTGTACTGGCTGTAGTTGATAATGCCACCACGGTTATCCCTGATGTGCTGCTCCATTACATTCTCTGTAGTGTATAATTACGCGTCAGTACTATAAAGGTTGCGTTTACAGCCCGACAATTGTGTACTAGTAGATGTGGATTTTCGACAACTCAATTTGAAACTGCTACCAACAATTCATTCGAAATTTGCAGCGAATTTCTGTCAAAAAAAACAAAAAAACATTGCGTGTGTCTGTGTGTGTTTGTGCGTGCGTGCGTGTGTGTGTGCGTGCGTGCGTGTGCGTGTCTCTGTGTGTGTGTGCACGCATCTCACCATTGCAGGCAAAGTCTTTCTTCTGAACGTCGGGTACGTTCAGGCCCCTCATGTAGGCGGGGGCCATGCATTGGGTGAAGGGAGCCAAGCCCCGCCTCGCTCTGAGCCAATCAGAGAGCCAGGAGAGGTGGCAGTCACAGTGCAGGTTGTTAGAGTGCAGTCGCCTGGACGGGGGGGGGGGGGGGTTCAGATGACACACTATGGCTGTTCATGCCCGGCCCCCCGCGGGCTTTTCGGGGTGAATTTGACTGATGAGTCAAAGACTAAAGGCCTTTTGCTTACTGAACAAAGCACGCAGTATTGCATGGCTACAATCCGTTCAGTTGTTAAAACACACTAAGAGACCTTTGCAGGGCACTGCTGTGTCATGCAATACAGTTGAGTCCCAGATAATAAACAGAGCCTATTGGGACATGATGGTCAAACACAGAAATCCATTGCTTGCACAGAGGGGGGACACTAATTCCTGGTCTAATCGATAGATGCCCTACAGCGCACTGCGTCTTCAATATACAACAGCAACACTATTCATTTTCAGCCTATTGACATGTTGCTGACTGAAAACGCTTCCGAAAAGAAACTTGTCAGGAGTTAAGAGAGACTGCTAATGGATTGGTTTTATATAGGCCTGAATGCTCCAGAGGATTCCCTGGTCATTCCTTTATCAAATGTGGGCAGACCTACATTATTTATCGAAAGAGCTTTGTCTTTGTGCTTATGTTCAGTAGGGTAAATGGGCTCACTGTACGTGTTTCACGTACAGAGAAGGAGAAGGGGTAAAGAATGGTGAGAGTCTATGAGAGTTTGAACACAAGACGACAATGTTTTGCAACAATTCCGTACTGTCTCTTTAAGGAGGAGTTTAGACGGTTTGGTTTTGTACCCGCCCCTGCCACATTACTTTAGTGACCTTCATGGTAAATAGTTTGTCCTTGACCATCAGGGTATTCCCCCAGATGACCCCGCGCAGCAGCTGACATCAGCGTGGTCACGGGATGATTAGTTCAGAAGACAGCGGGTTTACCAGCACGCTGCTTCTGATGTTCAGACACATGGACCAGCTCTAGTAGTCGGAGGCTGACAGCCTGCCTCGCCCACGGCTCCTGCCAGACACAGGCGCGCTCTCGCCAACGTGACCTAATGAAAAACACACTTTGTTTTGCGCACGAGGGACCGAGCGATGAAAAGTCTGAATTAAGCACTTTGGGAGGGTTAACGTGATTGTTGGGGAGGTGGGTGTAAGCCTGCAATGTGCCCCCACGGTGGAACACATGCCATGTGATGTAAGCTTGTTTATACAGGCTTATTGTCCCTATCCACAACTATGTGTTCAGAGGAAAACAAATCAAGGTTAGATCTTAAAGCTGGCAGCCAACAGTCTGGGCTGTAGCTTTGTGGTGATGTCACTAACATAAGTCTGCTACGGAGCGTCTTCGCTTAAGGAAGGCTGAAAAAAAACACACGCCAGTCTCCCTTCGGGGTGCCTGGGGAGGCCCCTCTTAGGAGGAATCCCCCTTCTTTTTGTTCTACAGGAGGAAGATAGAAGAACGTAGCCCAGCGAGACCCCACCACAACCTGAGGGAGAAGACACGATGGAGGAGAAGGAATCTAGAAGTGGAAGCCTTTCACATCCACAAGAACACAAGAGAGGAGGGCCGCCTTTGGCAGAGCAGTACAATGGGGGGTCTAGCCGACCTGCCTCTCAGTATAAAGACACACACAGAAACACACTTATAAAAGCCAGCTGCTGTTAGCTGCTCAACATGATCTATGTCTTAGAATAAGAATTTTGCTAAAGTCTAAACACACACACACACACACACACACACACAAATAATCTATGGGTATGATTTAGTTATTTTGCAGACCAAAAATTACCAACTCTGCTTTGAAATTTTTGTTTACAATGTTAAATAAAAGAGTCTGAAGAAATCTTAGATGCGAGTTAAACACAATTACATTACAAAGCATGTGTTTTTTTGTTTTAAAGCAACATTACAAAAACATTACAAAAACGTACAAGCACACTGCTCCAATACTATAGTATAACTTACATATATAAATATGTTCTGATACCTGGTCACAATCTGACACATTAGACCTGGATCAACAGAATACATTGAGAAATAAATCCTTCCTCTTCACTGTACAGTACATAAAAAATAGATTTCTCAGTATTTCTGATATTATCGTTCTTCTTGTCGTTGCTGTCATTTTGCCTCTCCCGTGCATGATGCAATCCCGGAACATTCTTGGAATCAGATGACACTTACATTCTGAACCCTTCTCCCACAAGATGTCAGGGTGTTGACAGACAAGAGTCCCTGGGTGTATCTCACAACACAATTCTCCCACTACAGGACCTTGACAGTGACTGAACTGCACACCGGCGGCCATATTGTCATGCTCAGCCACTCTCATCTTATTTTATAGGTGAAAATGCAGAAAAGTGTCCCCGGAGGGGCGCAGGCAGGATTCTTGCCGCTGCTCAGCTGAGTCACGACCAAATGAAACTTAGTTCTTCTGAGTTAAGCTGAGTTTCATGGCCGGACAGAAATGCGAACAGAAAGACCCAATTCGTTGCCCAGCTTTTACCATGACGTCTTAAACCAGGGAAGTCCATTAAGACATCAGTCGGCAGGAAATGGAGGGGAGAACGCCACACACACATCTCACCTGTCTTATTTTATTGCCAAAGCGTGCTCTTTTCCATACAGACAGTCACAGTCGCATGGTCTGAGAAAAGGGCTCTCACGCTTCATGCTTTATAAGGCCATTATTTCCCCCTCCACAATGGCAGAGCCCTTTGTAGTTGTTGCTTTTATTTCCATGTGTCCTGCGAGCGCCCCATACCATTTAAGAGCAACAAAGAGGTCTACACATCTTAATAATGTAAGATAATCTGCAGAGACACCACCACAAGAAACCTGTCTCTTTCTCCTTCCTCCTCCCTCCGTAACAAAGACATCTTATGAAATAAACATTATTGTGGTTCAGGATGGTCATTCCTGTGGGCCTATGCTGCGCGCACGTGGTGCATGTGCATATACACAACGCAGGGTGGGGTGGGGCTCAAGGAAAGACATTCTGATATTGTTCAGCTATTCAAGAGGAGGGTGTCAATCACGAGTTCCCCCTCCAAATCCCAAATACTAAATATACCACACATGAACGCTACGCAATACCTTGCACTTTAACCTGGCCATGTCGACGCTGGTGTTGGGGATGTTATTGACTGGGTCTGTCTCCCATGCGGGACAATGGCGCTTGACAGCGGCTTTCAACATTGATGCGATGGCTTACTACTCTGTGGACGGGTGGTGACCTGTCTGTCAGCGCGCTCCAAACCAAATCACAAGGACACAGACACACACACACACACACACAGAGGCGGACACACGGAGAAATACACACACACACACACACACACACACACACACATGCGCGTGCTAACAAAAAGAGAGAAAGACAGTTGAAATGACCCTGCATCAAGAGGACGTTCAGGAGCGCGACAAGCGGCTCTCTGTGCAGCCTCGTAGGCTACTTAGATCCAACGCAATTACCAGTCCTTTCATTCAGTCCCCGGAGAAAACAACAACAACATCGAAGCAAGAAATATATTGCCTTTTATCTTTTCACTCAGCGGAACATCACGGAAGCTCTGTGTGTATACACAAGGCTACTTCTGAAGCAGGTGGGGCTATGAAATAGCCTTGTGTATGTTTGTGTTGCGATATCGATGTGATTGTAGTGTGCGACTATGTTTATGCAGCAGAAAAGAGGGCTGTAAGGGTCTCGGGTTTAGAACCACTAATCGGATGTGTATGTCTTTGTGTCAGCGTTTCTGCTCCTCAAAGCAATGATGTAAGCCAGCGTTGGGCCCACTGACGTTCGTAAAGGGGCGAGACCAAATAAGAGAGTTGGCGACCACAACTGCCGTTAGTCTGGCACCATCCAGCCTGGGCACACTCCCACAGCGCTTTAATACCACCAGAGGGGCCACACAAAACCACAGATCACGCAAAGGTCACAGAGGTAAGGCTTTTGCAGAAGAGCTCAACTTGGGCTTTTATTATACAACACAATTGTTACTATAGTTTTTAGTTGATTTCTTTCCAACACAAACCTAGTGCACCATTGTCAAACACATTAAAGGAGAAATGTGCTGGTATTCATTACAATATTCAGTTAATACTGAAAGAAAAATACAATTATCAAACCAGAACTAGACAAATTACTTGTACCACTCCCAATTCTGGTGCAGCATGAAAGACGTCCAAGAATTCTTTTCATATATGCAGCTGAAAGACATTCGCAAGATCAACCAACCGGTGAACAGTAGGCATACCATTAAGGCAAAATGTTAGTTTTTAAAATTAGTATCAGGAAGTCTCCGTCCTTGGCAGATGTCTTTCAAACTCAGGAATGAACTCTAGTGATGTCACTCGGCTGTAAACAAGCTTTCTCTAGACTCACTCACCCAGAAGTTTCCATGGTGGCATGCAGGCTACTCAGCACCTGAAAAAATATGTTGAATTCAGGTGTAAAATCGAGTGTCCTTTGAAATATCCTAAATATTTAAATATCCTTTTAGTTCTCCTGTATCGTATCCTACACCTCAATTTTATATGAACATGACAGCATTATCCTCATATCGGAAGACCACTAAGGGGTGCTCGTGAGAAGACATTGCTCGTTGCATTTCTTCTGTCATCACCCTCCGACATCCTGAACGATAACGGCTGTCAAACGCAGTGGGCCACCCTCCCAGTCAGGCAGTCCAGAGGTCATGCTTGTGACATGGCCTGTCATTGTGGTATAAATAATACAAGAGGCATCTCGGGAGGCTTTATGTTAATATATTATATGGTGTGCGGCGTGTTTCAATTAGACCAGAAGTTCATAATCTCATGTCTATCTGGTGAGACAAACAATCAGATCTGTTCACACTGTCAATCATCTATTCTGAGTAACATGCAAACATCAGACCGATTCTTATCATTTATAATTTGTACTATATATCCAAACTGCCTTCATCTGAACAGAATGACAGGAAGATACTGTATATTGTTAATGTAATTTTACTTGTATCCACCGCTATGGTAGTCAGGTCTAGTTTTTGGTCATAACCATGCTTCTACAACGCAGGTGTTCCTGATTACATGGCCACTGAACTTACAATATAGATTCCCTGCCTATTGTCCGCTCTGCTCTCCATTCACAATGATAAAACACACACAATACCAGTGTTCCTATCCCCCTGTGCCTTGCAATCCCCATACCCAACAGGCAAGACAATTGATTTATCCCTTAGAAATATTTGTACCGTTGTTACAGACTTTACATTAGTGGAATGGGGGATAATTTGTTTACTTCCATCCCCATAAAAGCACAGAGAAAGGTGAAGGAGAGGAGAGGGGTATCCATTAGTTTAATGCATTTGCTCCTTGCTATTGTCCCAGATGAGAGATCTGAAGATCCCAACAGAACAGCAATGCTGGCTGGAGCCAAGCAATCCGTCAAAGGGAGGGCCAATTATGGTGGAACACAATACTGTCAGTACTACTAGCAGTCTACCTCAAAGACCCAAACCATTGAACCTTTTAGAAATTAAAAGTTGAGAAACACTAACAAGATCTCACGACCCCTTTGAAGGCCACAAGAGACCAACGCACCTACAGGCGGCTCGGCCTGTGGGCAGTTTGGCCAGCGGGCATGGTTGTGGCAGGTTGTGGCGCTACAGGGGGGGTCTTCTTATGTTGTTCTGCCTAGTGAGGTCCCACTGACATGACTGGTCAGTTCAAAGGTGTAAACAACAACAATGGCTTGGCTATAATTGTTCCATTAAATAGCACGTAATTAAAACAGCGTCATGCTTCACGAGTGAAACAATATGACCGTGGAGACATTCTGTACTTCTATTCCATTTCCCCCCTAGTTTTAACTGTCCTGTCTTCATAGTATCCCATTTCTAGCTGTTAATGATCCAAATATTAGTCATCTCTAGAATGTGTTAGCATTATGACCACCGCCGGCATGTGTTTAGCTGGCAATACCCTCCTCTCCTTCACATCCATGTGTTAAAACTCAGCTTTGCGCTGCCTCATAGCCCCAGGTGAGCAGGCAGGCACCCTGACATTTTCTCTGGCAGAGGGGTGGCGCTGGGGTGGTCCTATTTCGCCCTTACAAGCATATTGCAGTTAGAGAACCACTGCATTAGCCTAAATCTACCTAAGGGGCATGAGGGGTTGGGCGGGGAGTGTCAGGAACATGTAGGTGCCGTTGGAGACACAGCAGATGGAAGGGAACATAAAAGCAATATTAAGGAGTTTCCAGCTCGCTGGGCTACAAAGTGTTTCAATTACATTGTTCTCTTCCCATTTCTTTCTCCGTCTTTCTCTAGCTATCTCGCGCTCTCCCCCCCCACCCCCACCAGTGGGGGATATAAAATCTCTGGGTGGGCTTTGTTATTTTTTTCATACTCTTCTGACAATAGATGATGGGGCATCCTTATGAGGCAGCGCCCAGCAAGTCCAGGAAATGGGATTTGTCAAGAAGACGAGAGGCAGGATGTGCGTGACGACGGCCCTGGAGCTGAACATGTGGCTCCACGCCGCGCTGCGGTGCGTTCAAGCGCTGGACTGTGTATTTAATATCCGCGTTCTCGTTGTTTATTCATTGCTTCCTGGCCCTCCCTAAGTGTTGGAAAAACAGCGGAGAACACGGGGAGATGATTGTTGTTTTCTCGCTCGGTGACATTTTCAGTTCCTCGGAGAGGCGAAAGAACCGCTCCAGGCTGACCACATGCACGTTTGACGCATTTGTGCTTTGCTTCTTTTTTCTTTTTTTTTCTTTTTTTAATGGGAGACAGTTGAGGGCTGGTGGCCCTTTATAGTGCGGAGGTGGTTGGAAACAAGTCGTAGAAGATGGATGGCTTTATTCAGAGTGCAATAACAGAAAACGCACCAATGACAGCTTAGCCTCCTAAACACACATGCTCACCCAATTAAAGCCTGTAGCTTTATTCCTCTGGTCTCACACCACAGTCTACACTCAAGTGAGGGTACAGAGAGCAAGAAGTACTGCTACGGATTTGTCTCAAAAAGCCATTATAAGAGAACTCCTGTTAATTCAAACCTATTTAACTGCCGAGTATCCCTACACCCGCAAACCCCACAGTTGCCATGGCTACTGAGAGTCATAGCCCCTGGTACTTTTTTAGTACATGTTCATGAAAAATAATAGGCCAGAGTCCAGAGACCATTCACAAGCTCCATTATTTGCTTTCTGGTCTTCTACTTGACTACTACTTTACTTTAATACTTTTTGGTCTGCTACCCCCACTTCCATCCCCTGACTCACTTAAAACCCTTCCTGTATTTCTGAATAGTTGCTATAGCCACTCAGAGCTAGTTAGAATGCAATCAATCATCGCAGAACAAAGATGTGCCTAATTGTCCTAATTGAGAAAACTGACAAATTGTATCCATGTGATAGATCCGGTCAGGGTGTAGGTAAGGTAAGATAGCGTTGCAGAAAGAAGGATTTACCAAGGTTGCAATGTCCCAAACACCACTCTGTTCTACTCAACAGTATCCCATTAGATGGATTAAGCCTAACACAGCAAATTTAAACCTCACGGTCCCATGAATCTCTAGGTGAAACTGAAGTACTGTATCTTGGTCGCTGAGGTCGAGAGGAGAAACATGCTATTTTATTGCCACAGTAATCTGTTGCGGACGACTAATTCATTCATGAGGCCAGTTTAATTTCTTGAAGCTGTACGACACTATTAGGAAGGCAAAGGACAGCGGTTTGGTTCAGATAATCCACCTGAGCACTGCTATTAAGAGCTTATATTAATAACTTTGATGATGTACAAAACCAAATGATCAGCTTTTGTGACTAATGTAAAAAGTGACACATGATAATAAGTAATACTAACGTGCTTAAAATCCAGAAGATTCTAGTTTTCTTTCATTTGCATATGAGTAGGTCATTGAGTCAATGAGGTCATTAAGGCAATGACCTGAGATGTAGCAGATAATGATGCAGTAGCTAGCCTCCACTTTATGTTCTTAACTGTGAAATACATACCTGCCCATTCAGCATGCTAAATGAATAACCCCAGACCATTAATGTGTTTGGTGCGCTGCCATTTCAGCCAGTATAAACCTATTTTGTTACAATCATGGGAAATACGTGCAGTATTTCCTTCAACCAGTACTATGTATAATTTTCACACTTAGGTAATTCAAAATGGTAATATTGTTGGCTGAAGAAAGTTATTATAGTACATTATTAAAGTGAACTAATGGCCTTCCAATGAACAGAGTTGAAATCATCAGATTTGTCTAACAAGCTATGACTACTGCCAACACAACTCTCAACTTAATCTTGTGCCTCTATCTTTAAATGTACTAAACCTAGTAACAGTAAACCTTGTAACTCATATAGCTGCTCTCTGCCTTGAACATTTTCTTAAACAACTTTGCAAGTAGTTAAAAAAGAAACCACCCCTGTAGCAAATGGACCCTTCCTGGACATCCTGGGTGAATTGCTATTCAATGCATCCAGAGTCAATGCAGGTGTATGAATGGGCTGGCGTGTGCTGTGAAGAGGTGAAATATAGCAATAGGCCAGCCCGAGAGGGGATGCAAGGGCGCCTCCATCTAATTGGCACGTCCGTGCACGCCGCGGTATGCTCATAAAGCCTGGCTTCTTGCTAAGCACAAGCCTCATCTTGACCCAGGCAGGGCGAGCAGGCGGCAGCATGCTGCAGATACGGGCCCCACAGCTATGTGAACGGTCTGTTCCAGCTTTTAATGGATCCCAAAGCCGCTAACCGCAAGCCCGACACACACACACACTCACACACACACACACACACATTTGTGTTGTATACTGAGTGTGCTCGGGGCACTTTGGTTTAAATACCTTGGTTTCATGCCTATGATTCTGTAGACTGCAGAATGTGTGTGTATGTGTGTGTGTGTGTGACAGTGGGTATGCATGAACAAGTGCTGTACTAGCATACATGGTCTCCGTGTCTTCATGAGCCCCCCCCCCACGCCTCTCTCTAGGGACCCTGGCCTCTGGCAGAGGAGAAAGAGCAGGGACACAGGAAGCTTTGTGTGTGTGCGTGCCTTGTGGGCAGCTGTACCAGCCCAGCGTCAACAGCTGGAGTTCCCGAACGCACGGATAGAAAGGGACTGCCTTGTCTTACCGTCTTGTCTGTCTCCGCTGTAGGGAGCCGAGGGTCCGAACCCCCGCATCCGGGCTTTTGAGCACAGCTAGCTTAACATCTGGAACATAACAAGCTAGTTCCGGCTTCCCTTCCGGCTCCTATACAGACCAGTAGAGCAAAACTAAAAGGGAAACAATAGTTGTGTTTGCATCTTAATTTATCCATTTAAAAAAGTTGGGCCTACTTTGGCATCTTATTTTAAAACAAGCCCAGATAGAAGTGCAGATACACAGTATTATTCAATACTTAATACTGAGTCAATGCTGGTCGCAGGGCAACAGGCCCATAGGTAGGCATCAAGCGCCTACCTATAGTGACATTCTACGGCTGACCCCCAGCCCAGAGGCATTTACCCCCGCCATCAGGGATTCCCTAAGGACAGGTGTGTCTGAGAGGGCGAGGGCTTGTGTCCACTTCCCAGAGGGCCTGCCATTAAGAATTAATGGGAAGTACACAGAGATATGCCACCTGTGTGGGGTTTAAAGCTGTCCCAGAAAACACAAAGAGCCCTATTCTGTTTGAACAAGTCAAAGTGATCAAACACAAAAAAGAGGAAAAGAGAGGAGGAAGGGCTTGCCGTGGGAGGAAGTGTTCCTCAACTGATGTGTGAACTGAATTAGATATTTTGGATGTTTGATATACATTTCTCTGGCTTCTAAATTTCTTCTACAACAAAGATGTGTTGCTCTTTGCCATATCGTGTTCTGCAAAAAGAAAGAAAATCTGCCCAAGAGGTAGATTTGTCACCTAAACTACAGTACTGTAGTTCCTCATTGCAAATGTATGTAGTGTGTGATGTCATTTTTTGAACTTGAATTTGAAAGATACAGTATTATACCTCAAAATACCAAATAGTGTGACCTCATATAATGAACCTCAATTGGATTCTAAAACATTTTGAACAGATAAGCATACTTTATTATGTGTACAGTATATCACATTTTTGATATACTGTTTTTGATATACTATACTTTGATTATAGTAAATTTTTCCATATCGCCCAGCCCTATTTCTA
Organism: Percopsis omiscomaycus; assembly: GCA_027575585.1. Lineage (NCBI taxonomy): Eukaryota > Metazoa > Chordata > Actinopteri > Percopsiformes > Percopsidae > Percopsis > Percopsis omiscomaycus. Next base: position 12,346 of record JAODLI010074049.1, read on the forward strand.
TTTGTGTTCTTAACTGGAGACTACCACCAGCTTGTTAGCTAGCGTTGTGCTAAATGCTAGCTAATACTTCATCCCTGACAAACCTCATACCTGTCAAACCCCAAGCAGAGGCCAGACAGACTGAGTGGCCCAAATAGTACCATCCATCTGGGGAAGACCGGGAGAGGCAGAGAGCAGGCGATGGATAGAAGAAAGGTGACCTCCACATCACAGTTTTGATAGGCGCAGCGGGCAGTTGGCACATTGAAAAGGGGAAATAACTCCCAAGGCAATATAAGCAGAGCTATCTGACAAATTATTTGCACACACGCGGCAGTGGAAGAAGATCTCCATCTCTCAGGGAAAGCTGGGAGCAGCTGGGGTTTGCACTATAGACATCACTGGGGCAAATGCATTGTTGAGATCGGAGTGGAGAAAAAATATCAAATTTGCTGCGGAGACATTGGATTTTTCTAATCCACTCATTCTTGACATGCTTTTTTGGGTCATCGTTGCTCTATGCCATACTCTCGCAGTGTTCTTGAGTCCAATGTAACATGCAAAAACTTTTCACCAAACTCAGTCAAGCAATCCAATGTCCGGGTCCAGGTCAGCGGTCTTTGACATCTGTGATGGGTGACAGCGTACCCAAACAGCCGGAAGGAGTGTCTCGTCTCTGTCTGTCTCTGTTTCTGTCGTGTCAGCTCCTCTGATCTTTCTAACCTTACCGTCTCTGGCCCGTTAGTTCACAGGGTGGTGTCAAGGGGAAAATGTGTCAAGCACAATGCTAGGTAGGCATTATATCATGTATTAAACCACCATTAGGCCTTTTTCCACGGTGAACAGATCCATTTTAGATCCATGTGTTTCGAGTAGCATCTCCAACTCTTACAGTTCTTACAGTTTAAGCTACAAGATGGCTTAAAGCAATACTGAACTCAAGACCACAATTGTACATTTCAAAATTGGGGACCACGGCTTGCAATGTAATGAATTAAAATTTTGTGTCAACTACATTATACTATAATATATATTGTATTTATTATAATTATATTACATTGTTCTTTGGTACCACATGTCTTTTTATCTAGCTCTTTCTATAATGTCTAATAAGTATTGAAGGGAGGCTCCCCATCCCTCTTGGGTCTTCCTCCTGCCATTCACATCAGGCCTGAAAATGAGCTCTTATCTCTTGGCTGTGTGCGGGCCAAGAGCACACACACACACACACACACACACACACACACACACACACACACACACACACACACACACACACACACACAC
>JAODLI010074050.1:0-13610 GCA_027575585.1 Percopsis omiscomaycus
AGAGAGAGAGAGCGAGAGAGAGAGAGAGAGAGAGAGAGAGAGAGAGAGAGAGAGAGAGAGAGAGAGAGAGAGAGAAATATTAAATTACATACCTGCAAATGCAATAACGGATCTAATCTCCTGAGCAGCACATAGCTTTCAATGCAAATATTACATTTTCTGTACAAGTTATTCATCAAAGGTTTAAATGAGCTAAGATATAATCAGAATGGGCCATTTGAAAAACATTCCTTATTTGTCATTCATCTTTTTCCTCGGAAATCAGCCCTCATGTTAGCTGTCCATCACATTGTTTTCCATAAAAGCAATCAAGAGAACAACACAAAATCCATCTCCTTAAATAACTTCAGTGCAAATTGATTTGTCATGTTCATTTTGCAGTTAGCATTGTTCATAGCAACAAGTTCCTGCATTTTTAACCCTATGGAGCCTTTCTATGTGGAGCTTGCCTGTTCTCTGTGCTCAAGTGGGTTTCCTCCGGGTGCTCAGGCTTCCCCTACACTAAATGGCATGCATGTTAGGTCAATACTTCTTTATCCTTGACCAAGGCACTAGCATTGAAACTGAAGGTGGTCTCCAGGTCATAAACTTGATCTAGAGTCTAGATCAATGTAGAATATTCAGCTCAGATCAGAGTCATAGTCTAGATTCTAGGCTATGACTCTGATCTGGGCTGAATATTCTGTAGCCTACCGGTGCTGGCAGCAGGCGACAGCTAGCAGAGAGCAGGAAGTGATGTCACGTTAACAAAATATGGATACTATCACAAGTAATAGTGACTTATACAGATTCCATATTCTTGTTATGCTCTGCAATTAAAAGTGAGTTCCTCTTTAAAATATGTGCCTATAGCATTTTGAAATTCTGTTCTGCTTTCTCATTATGAGTTATTCTAGATTATTCTTAATTGTAAATTTTTATTTATTAATTAATTCAGTCAAAGTGTCAACGAGAACAACATAAAAAGATCAAACACACAATATGGATCCACTTGAGATATGCCTGCCTTCAGTATACCGAGCTATAGAAACCATTGCAATTTCCCACATGGTTTCTGGTGTCTGACTGGAATGACAAACTTTGTTTGGTAAATTATACAGAGCTGTGGTGGGATCCCAGCTCCCCAAGCAGATGGCACCTTTTGCCATAATCAGTGTGCAAAACACTGGATGATACAAACTTTAATGAGTTCAATGCAAACTTTCTCTCCCTCACTCACAATTGCTTTGCCTCAGAGTCACAAATCAATCCATTATTATAGGTAAAACAACACCGGAGCGAGAGGGAGGGAACTGTGGTCATTAAAGCTGACAAATGAAGGGCCTGGGGATCCAGGGTAATTCATCTAACACTGAATATTCAGCATCCCGAGCCACTGAGAAGGATGGTTAGGACCAGTCTTTCGAAACACACTTCACGTTAAGTTCTTATGCCCATTTATAATGTAATTACTTAAATTACAGCCCTCTAACAAACTGCTACATTTAAAGTAGCATTTGGACCACATTAGTACTATAAATGCACTGTGACAGGGAATATCAGTTAAGGAAGTTATTCAATTGACAATGTGTCTAAGCATTTAAAGGGCAAACGGTGATTAATCATAAACTGAGGTCTCTACCTCAATGGTATCGGGTTTTTGACTTTGCATTATTTGTTTAACGAAGGTGGATTTTTGGCAATAGGTCTGCGTCTGGGAAGGGAGCTGGACACAACATATTAACATACAGTTGAGTAGCTTCTATTACATGCAAAAACAGATCATTTGGTAGTCTGACACGGTGCCTCAAATTTTGAACAGATGCAATAACATAGGTTGCCACGCCGACGACTCTTTCTCAACTGAATAGGGATTTAGAAAAAATCTACATTAATCATGTGCAGTATGTTCTAGACAGCCCAGAGGACCTTCTTTGTGTTTATACCGTACATTTCTCACTTGCCCTGCGTCCCAGAGACTGCAAATTTAGTTGTGACCTGTAGCGTTGTATCTCATGGGCACCAAGTGACAGATTTAAGGATGGTATAAAGCTTCTATTATTTAAAGCTTAATTTAACTGTCTCCAGGCCTGTTGGAAATATGTAGCAAATCAAAATGCTGTCCTTCAAAAGCCTCTGGACTTTATACATTTAAATCAAAGCAACTTTTATAACCTTTTTTTCTATTGTTTCCCACATAATAACGAGCAGATGTTTACCAAAGCGAGTGTTGCTTTTGTCTTTAGTATTTAGAAAATAAATTGGTCTGTCGATTCTGGAATTTAAAATTAGTTTTGGGTCTCCAGTACTGATATGGTTAAAAGTCTTGACCTATTGAGACTCATATTTAAGACTGTTTAAATGTTATGTCTTGCTGTTACATGCCAGGCCTATGGCTGGCACTTGCGTGTCTCTCTCTGGAGCTTTCTCTACAATATTGTAATACCGGTACACTCATCCAATCATATTATTGGCAGCTGAGATCCCCACCAGCACCACCCCTTCTCCGTGATTGGTACGCGAGTTTCAAGTCCTGACTTACCACCCTAAATTAGGACTTGGTTTGTAAGAGTGCATAGCTTGTCTTTTTTGTTCTTTTGGTAAGTTGAGTACCCTGTACACAACTCACGTATATTTACTTTCTGTTAAGAACACTAGGTTAGAGGTGATTGCCACCCTCTGTGCTTAGTTTGTTAGTAAGCCTTTTTGTTTAGTAGTTAAGTACAATGGGATGTTCTGTTCAGATAGGATGATTTTTGTTCTGATTAGTTCACTGCTTTGGCACCACCTTCAGTCCTTTTCCCTGCCTTCCCTCTAGTGACAATCCATTGTGTCAACTCTCTCCCCCTGTTAAACCATTAAACCATGTCATTAAGTTTTGTCTGAACATACCTACGAGTGACTTTGTCTACCCAAGCTAAACATCCCTAGTTCCTCTAGATAGCCACCTTCGTATAGATTCCAAACAAACAGGGCAAAAGAGCTTGGCAGTGCCAAAGTCTATTATTTAATATTTGTACATTACATACAGTGCGCATCACAGGTTTGATCATGATCATTATCATCAGCTTAAACTTCATGTATTGCAGAGTCCTGCATCGGGTCGGGTACCCGAAGGTGAAACGCTAAATATGATGTAACGGGTGGAAAAATATGAACATTGTCATATACAGTTGTGGTCGAGAATTTGTAGTGCACGGACTGACTGAGGGTGAAACAGCCCAGGCAGTTTTTTTAATGTAAAAAAGTTAATTGTTTTGATAATTGTATTCATACATTTGTCACCAACGATACCAATACTATGTGACAAATGCAGGCTTTTCACAGAAGCCTAGTCCAAGCGTTTTTGTTTGTGTGAATTGATAAAGATTGCTTGAATGCAAAGCAAATTTTGGGCAGTATGGTTATTTCAGTGCAGATCTGGTCACGGTTTTTATGTTAAAGGGGTCGGTCGGGTACAGTATTAACTTAGTGCTGCTGTTGGGTAACGGGTCGGTGCGGTGTTAAATACTATGCGGGACTCTGCTGTACCGGTGCTAGCAGCAGAAAGCAGGACACAATTAAAGAAAATGTGGATACCATTTAGCCATGACCCATATACTAGAACGCTTTGCTAGTGTGACAATTTTTTTCCAATCGTATTTATGCAGGTATATTTTTATGCTTTTAATGTATACTATTTCAAACATTTACTTTATACCTTGGTGATGTCCAGAATAGTGATCTTTTGAAAGTTTGAGTTCCCATTTTAAATAGACCCCTAATGGCATTTTTCTGCTTTTTTTTCCTGCAATTTTGTTCTGCTTTCTAATCAATTTCCTCATTATTTGCAAGCTTCTCTCATTAACAGTAACAGAAAAATAAATATACAAAAATTACAGTGTTGATATTCTATACTATAAGCCCCCAGGGTACACTGCACATTACTTTAAAACTTTGGAAACATGTCTCAGTGATTATATTTAAGTTAAAGTGATTAGTTAATGATGTTCATTATTCTACTTTGGTGTGTGATAAAGAGTCGTGACAGAGGCGAGACAGCAATTTTAAACTAAGTATACAGGGGCATTAATCTAGCGCAGGTGTGAAAATGAAATACAATAGGGTGCACATCATACTTTAGTTCTGTAGTGCCTACCTGATTGAGGTCTGGTTTAATACACCGAAGACTGATAAATATATACAATCCGTCCCCTCTTCTGCCAATTAAGTAATTACTGATTATTTCACAGAGCACTGGTATCCTAGAGTTTGTGCTCAATTTTATTGGGATGTTTACTGAAACTGACAAACAGCCCCTTCTAGAATATTTTTCACCAGCTGACTGTGTAAGCCATAAGTCTAGCCCTCATCCCTCAATTGCCACCAATCACGCCCTGGAAAAATTATAATAGCCAATTGGGAAATTAGGTGAAGTGATATAATCAACTCTGTATTTGTCAGTGAAAAATTGCATTTTACTTATTTGCTGCCAATCATGACTGGTGAAATCAACTGTAAGCTGTTACTTATTTATTCATTCATTTTAATTTCTACATTGCTTTAACCGTTATGCAGCATTATACTGCAGGAATCTGTCATTGCTGGATTCCTACCATGACACTGCCTTCCCTAAAACCATGCCTATGAGCTAAATGTGTGCACAGACTGGCTGAAATAGACAACATTAATCATTAAAATTAGCAATTAAATGATTGATGGTAACAAAAAAGCCTCCTCATTATTTATTAGTGAATTCCATTAGCCAGCATCAGCACACTCTTGCAATGCTAGAGGTGTCTCTGTTACTATAACAATGACAACCCAGGCAGGTGATAGCCAGAAATTATCAAATGCTTTTGGTAATGTATAGAAATCTGAAATACAAGTAATTGTGATTCATTATAAATGGGCAGAGAAGAAAAATGTATTTATTTTCTTACAGCAATATATTAAAGTATACGACAGCCTTAAATAAATAACATAAATTAGTCATAAATAAATTACAATATAGCAATGGTGAAAGATATTACTGTTATCGTATAATGTGTATATGGAGGTGACAGCAAGCAATATTGATCAAAAAAATGTCATGCATCCAACCCATTGGTTGTGACATTCTACCCTGAATATTCCTAATCTCTTTTTTTTCTGTGATAATTAAACCATGAAAGTGGTGCCAGCCATACATGTCTTGCCTTTTCATCTACGAGCAGTGCTGATTTCTCTTTCTTTTCTTTATTATCTCAGATCAGTTCATCTGTGCAGCGCTGAGGGATCAAACATGATGGGAATTTGCTTGAGGTGTGAACCTGAAGGAGTCCTTCGACTAAGGAACACAGTAATAAGCCCTTTATTTGAACTAAGCAGGCTCTCAAAGCCCCGAGGCGAGTGGAAAAGCACTAGGAAATCTCATTAGAAACAATATCATGCTTTTTCTACACAAGCCCGCTGTCACAGAGTCAAGCTGAAGGAACCCAGGAACAGAGGTAGCAACCTGGAGAAACACGGAGCACTATCAGTTCATGAGCCTGGGAAGCGCTGAAATGGAGGCTTTTAAAAAGATGCCGAACTGCAGATTTCCCACCGTAAAATAAAAAGTTTAAAAAAAGCTCAAGCCAGCAATATTTAAAAGTCCCAGGTGGAGAAAAAGAAGCACTTATAAACAGACAAAATGAGTAAAAATAGATAACTTGAAACCATCTCAGACAAGGCCGTTACACTTTTAAATCATCACTCCGAACTGCTGGTGGAAATATATCCAATGTAGGTACAGTGTTCTTTAATATTTAACAATATATACATCACCAAAGATGAGAGAGTAGTATAATAATATGCTGGACTAATTTATCATTAGGAACAGTTTAAATATAGGTCCTATGCAGCAAGCATTTGGGTGAAGCCATCACAAAAGAAGGGTGGGTGACCTCCACCCCTCTCTCTCTAAAACACAACATTGAGTTTCGATCTCTTTAGCAAAACATAACCATACTCCCTTACATTCCAGAAAAACCTATCTGACTATCTGACTTTCTCCCTCCCCCCCTTTGCAGGATACGGACATTGGAAAGTAGCCTGATAAGGATCTATACAATGTTCCTCTTTTAGTCACAAAGATGGTGAAAACTATATGCTATATAAACTATATACATACAGTACATGTTCTCTTTCCCCAGGTGTTTCCACATGCGTCAAATATTGTGTTTTGCACAGATATACAATTGTGTGGCATTTATCTAATCCTTTATAATGACCATGACATGTTTAGTACACTCTATGTACACTCTATGCTTATGAAATGTGAGCAAAGTTTGATGTATGCAAAGCCATATTTAGTTCAAAGTAGATTTTTGGTTAGCCCAACTATAGTTCATTTATCTTTTTTTTCATTAGTTTATTCCTTTTATAATTATTCCAGTTCATCTACAAAGTACTTTTGGTCTCTGTAGTTTTTACCTAGTTAGACCAGCAATTCTGGCTCCCCTCTCAGTTTGCCTTGCATAGCTCATTTCGACTTGCCGATTCAGCCTGATGCGTTCTGGTGTTGCGAGACCCGGAAGCGTCTACGAGACCTGGTTGAAGCAGGGACAGATTTCAGCACACCTGCTGACATCATCAGGACAATCTTTCGGTCAACCTGAACTCAGGACCCGCTATGAGTCTGTTTTGAACGTGATGCCGGCACACAATCCGTCGCCATAGTAAAGGGCCCACACCCGAAAGGAAGCATAGACGCTGTCAATGACGCGGCCGAGAAGCTCCGTAAACTGCAGTGACAGTTGTATCAACTTCCTGATGACCTAATCCTAGGTAGGCTCATTCTCATCTCTTTATCTCTTTCCCAAATCTTTCACGCTTCCCCGCTAGTTATCGGAGGTGTAACTAGAGAACTAGGTTAGTTTAATAATCCTTTAGTAAAAAAGATATAGATATATAAATATAATATATAAAAGAGATTTATACAATATAATAAGATAATTCCTATTGTTGTAATCAGAAAACACTGCATATAATTATCGCCTTACAGTGGGAGCTGTTACATTCTAGGCTAAATATAACAATGATGATCTAAAACCGAGGCTGATTATCATCATTAGTAGACAATAGGCAGGCATGACAACCGTCTCAAATGTCAGCAATTTGTGCTCATTGTGTAAGATGTTGCGTTAGCCACAAAATATAAGAAAATAATTTGACACATACTGCTGTTTTCATACCAGGGACCATGTGAATTTTGGTGGCCAACGCCACAGTTCAACAGCTGATTTTTTGTGAATATTTCACTTAAGAGAATAGGTTGGTTCACACTGGCAACGATTTTAGCATTTTAGTATTATATCATCCTTATACTGAAACCTTGCAATCATCTCAGGTGCAAATTTGTTTTTCAGAACAAAGTTCTTCATCATTAGCCTACATAAATCCAGTAGTGTGGTAGCCTAAACAGTCGGTTTGCCCTGTGCTGGTCCCTTGAAAACTCAGATTTATCATCTGAGTGCTCACAGTGGGTATATACATCTGAGGTTCTTAGTGCGGTATCATTTCCGTGGGAGTATACTTAGGATATGTTTTGTGCCTTAGTAATTATGAATCTATTGTAAGATTCCCTCTGCATGACTGATCCAGCAGTCACACACACTTATTTTTGTTTAAATATACTTCAGCACAGCTGTACAAGAAGTTTGTGTTAGTTTTTCTTATTTATTTATTTACATAAGTAGTTACATAAGTTGTTATTTTCTCAGAAGGCAGCTAGGAGGACAGATGCATTGTCATTTTCATCAGTGATGCTTCTGTTTCTGTGCCTCCGATGTCTAACCTGATTCAGTCAAATGGTGACAGTAGAGAGTGAGAAGGAGAAATGTGTACAGAGGAACCAGCACACAAAAGCAAGTGCTTTTCCTGTCTTTGCTCGACCGCTAAAAAATGTGAGAGGTGCCATGTTGTGGGTAGCTGCTTTGTTAAAAGGTCTCTCTTACTTGTATTCCAGCAGAGAAATGTTCAGAAATGTTCCCTTTCTGACAAGAAACCTCTAATTTGTGGAGCCCAAAAGGCCAAACTGAGCATGTAAAGCCAAAATGAACATAGTTATTTAGCTGCTTCTGACATCAAAATGTTGCTTTGTTTATTATTTAATTTGTATATACTACATCACAATAGAACTGGAATTTCGACAATTAGGACTGTCAATTATTTTTTGTGCAAATATAACATAAAAATAATGCTAAAATAAATAATGCACACTTGAATCATTTTTAAGATTGATTGTTTATTACCATAATGAATCATTGCTAATGAAATTCTACATATCATTCAGATAACATTCAGGTACAGCCGCTTGGCTCTGTGAAGCCCCAGGGCTGTTTTTACAGATATGCAGTAAATAGAGCCGCTTGTACAGTTGGTTGTTCATGTGACTTTGACCTTGAACGGGCATAGAGGGCAGTGTGCATTGTGTGGAGAGAGTGGCCAGCTTGCATTGAGTCCCAACTTCCCTCAGCGTGCTACTGCATTGCAGTCTACTACCATTCACAGAGATTGGGCCTTTCTTGATTTGTGGCAATCAAAGACCGGAGAGGTGATGAAAAGCCTTTGTGGTTAATGACATGGTGATTTGTATCCCATGAAATACTAGGTTATATAAATGACATGCTCAGTGTCTTTTCACGGTCTTGGTTCCTTTTCCTCTGCTTTCGTTTGAGTGAAGAATAATGACACATTTTTGGCTTAGTAGAGTGATCAGACGAACCATGTGTACAATACTGTAAAACAGAGATTGAATCATGCAACCGGATAAATAATAAATAAAAACTTCTTAAAAACTGGATTGGACATGTAATGTAAGCAAAATAACATATATTACTCTTAGAGAAAAATGAATAGGCTAGTGTTCTCACATTTGTAAACACACTGTCTCAGAGTCTCCAGTTAACGTTTATGGTTGTGACCTCCTGTCTTGGCAAGGGTCACAATTAGTTTTTTAAAGGTTTCTTATATTTTAGTTAAGCTTGATATATGCGCACTCAGAGAGAGAAAAGGGAGAAACACTGGAGACTTGTTCTGTTATCTTATCTCCAATATATTGTGAAGGAAAGCAGAACATTGTCAGAACATTGTAAAACACACCCATGCACACACACACACACACACCAAAAACCTATATAAACCAAGGTATGGAGGAAGGACCTTGTTCTTCCATGCTCATTGCTGCATGTGTTGAACCCAAAATGCATTTTGATTAAAGGAAACTGCTGATCCACGATCTTGGTAGTGTCTTTGGACTTTAAAATGTATCTAACAATTACATACATTAAGGCAGTGATTACATTTAGTTATTTTTTCATTCCTGCATTTAACATTTTTGTCATCCTTGTTTTGAGGGGCAGTGCTCACCAAAGGGTGGGGTGTGGGGAAGGTGGGCATGAGTGACGTAGCCCCAGGATAGGCCATCTGGTTTGAGGAGAGCTACCTGACTCCGGGCCCCCTAGAAAAGGGCCACGGGCACCTGGCTACGCTGGCATCCTAGACCCTGGCAGCCAGCCAGATATGGAAAGATACCTCTTTGATTTGGACAGAACAACTCAGCATGGAGGTCCTCAGGTTGGAAGGAGACCAAATGAAGTGGGAGGAAGTTCAAAGGGCAGCTCCGCTGGAATGCCATATGCATATCACATGCAGGTTGACCAGAAATTAAGCTACCTTGGCTTAGCACTGTCAACATATATTTCTGAAACTATATAACTGACAGTATATGGGCTCCAAAGTTACAATTAAACACCCAACAAAGACATTAAAACTATTTGCATATTAGCCACTATGGAGTCGCAGTTTGTGTAGTCCTCATAACTACCAACCAGAAAATATAATGTGCTCATGACGAGACAACAGGCTTCTTTTGCATACTAATTATGCTAATCATTAAACTATACCGAAGTGAGATGTTTACTCTTAGTTTAAATATGACCTAATTCCCACTCAAATTACTATCGGAACATCAAACAGTACACCTGTATTACAAGAGAAAAACTGTGATCAACACAATTAGTGATTATTAATCACCTGCCACAGCAATTCCTTGAATTCGGCTGTGCTCTGAGTTCACCATTTCCCACAACCGTTACACACCTTAGCACCCACCAGTCGAAAGTCTCATACTGTAGCTCCAGCAATGATAATCAAATGCAGTATTGCCTTATCAGTAGGGCATAAGCATAGCAAAGCTCTGGAAGGTAGTATAAACCTTTTCCTTACTCACTGAGCATCACCTTAACAGCAGTAAGAAGTATGAAAGGCATAACACACAGAGACAGAGTTCAATTGGGCATAACTTCCACATATTTGTATCCAGTTTGGGGTGATTTATTCTTTTCTCTGAGTACATTATTCCCCGGAGTGTCAGAGTGGATGAATTAATTAGACCCCTGGATTCCTGGCATCCAATGGAAAGACCTCAAATACTAATGAGCAAGTGCCTAATGAAGTCAGACACTTCCGATCCAATCTATCTTTACACAATCTGAACTCATCCTTAACTATTTTACATATAAATTACACGCCAAAAACAACTGTTCATGTAATCTTTATTCCAGGTCCATTTAACATGCAACTAGTAATGGTGAAAATCACATCTGATATATGGAGGGTAAATGACAGTGAGAACAGATGAAACTTGACACATGAAAATAGTAACTAGGCAAACAACAAACCAAGGCACACATGATCCTCAGACAGTACTACATCCTTCAAAAATAATCTACAATATAAATTATGTAATCTTAAATCTATATTATAATACTCATTATTATATGTTAATACCAAATAAAGAGTTTGTAAATAGGATTCCAGTTCTGCTGTAGATGAATGGCGGCATAGTTTCATCTAGTAGATGATGGCGGCATAGTTTCATGGTATTGTCCATTTTTCTATATCATTTCCCTGGCTTACTACACACTGGAGGAGACAAACAGTGGGAGGTAGTGAGCAGGCAGGAGGAAATGAGCAGTGTGGAAAGAGGAAAGCTGAGTTGCTTCAGTGTAATTGACACCTGTCATCGACTACTGATGAGTAGGGGTGGGAAACAGGGATGTGACGTTTTGATGTAAGCACAGTAGGCTTTTATTTCATGAAGGAAGGTTATAAAGATGTGTCTATAAAAATCGTGGCAGCGACAGTAAAATTCTATGAGGCCGTCGGCGGCCTCTAATATTGTCCGAAACGGACTACATGAAGGTTTGATATGAGCATAATACATGCATATTACCATCCTAATATATTATACAGTCAAAAAAAATATGTAGCCAAAGGTGACTGTGTGTGCTTTCACAAACGGAATCACTTTATTCAATAGTCTCATTATGAAATCAGACGCACCGAATGCCAATCGCTATTTGAAATCAATATTCATCCTGATTCCTACGGTCCTTGCTAAGTAGTTTTACTTCAGTAACTGGCCCGGCAATCACGCCATATGAAAAATGCCACACGGAAAATGACGTGGGCGGCTAGGCAAGCTAGAAGGCTCAGGCTTGTCAAAGAATATGCCCAACATGGCAAACTCGAAATGTTATCGGTTAGACAATCAACAACGTCGTAGTCATTTATTCAACAGCAGAAGGGATTCACTCGAAATTCTAAAGGCCCTGCCCCGGGCAGATTTTTCTGTATTGGAGTGAATGATGTTGCGTGTAATGCTCACTGAGAAACCCACCGCAAGTGTAATAACATGTATGGGAGCAGAGTGCAGGTGCAGGATGCATAAAGAGACGAAATGCGAAACGGAGAAGCGAAGCAAATGCTCAAAGTGTGTTCTAATAAAAGAAAAACAGGATAGCAGGATAGTCTAGTGGTCTAGGCGTTAGACTCCCTGCCAGAAGGTTGTGGGTTCGAGCCCCAGAGTTGGCCTACCTGTAAGCATCCTTGAGATGCCTAACCCCTATCTGCTCCATGTAATAGCACCATGTAATTGTGAGTCGCTTTGGATAAAAGTGTCTGCTAAATGACCTAATTGTAATTACAATTAAGTTAACTCTATTCATTAGAATAGGAAAAGTGCTAGTAATATAAAAAAATACAATTGTTCACAAAACAAACTGGCAGTGTGGCCTCTAGCAACAATTTACAATCACTGACAATTCCCCTCATCCACCCTCCTGCTTATATAGCCAACAAGAGAGGGTAGATGAGGGGATTGTGTACAGGTGCGTCGCTGCTGGGGCACTAAGCTAAGAATCTATGCACTTTTTGTAGTTTCATATCAGTTTTTAAATGCTGTGAGACACCACAATGCAATGAATAAATACCAAATTCCTGCTTTTTGCCTTTTTAGGGAAATATTCTATTCTTCAGTTACATATATCGTGATGTATTGTAGATTAATGTCTTGCTATGTATAGAGTATCACAGAACCGCTGTATCGTGATATCGTTATCATGGGCAAAGTATCATGATAGTATTGTTTGTTACTCTGCGATTCCCACCCCTACTGATAAGTTGGACCAATCACACGTTGTCGTTGAAAATGTGTCTTGCTCTTTTCGTTTGTTTTAAGATGCATTATAATTGTATTTTACAAAATAACTATTGAATTCAACCGTGTTGTTAAGTAAAGCAAACTTCGCGTTACAGCATTACCAAAAAGGAGAAGGGGAAGCCTTACTAGGAAGGCTAGGAAATAAACAAGAGGCATAGAAAATGGTGGATGGAGGAAACATCTGGAGATTTAAGAAGTAGGAAATAGAAAAAGCCCCAGAAAGTGTTTCTGGGGCCTCTTTTAATGAACTTCAAGTCTCCAACATAGTGGGACAGTGTTTAAAATGGCATTTAAAGTAAACATCTGGAGATTTAGGAAGTAGGAACCAGAAACAGTGTTGTGGAAGGACTATTGGGATGCAGCCGATGTGTCAACTGCCTTTTTTTCAGTCTTCTAATGGTAAGTGATGGCTGGATGCTGGCTTCCAGAGCTCTGGCGGATCAAAGCATCATCAGGTGTAAGCATGGTAATTCACCCAGTAATGACAGGGGTTGAGGTAAGTGTGTTTAGACAGACAGGTGTAGCAGGTATTGTATTCACAGCTGTTGTCGTCTGTCCCCAATATGTCTATATACGGGGCCTTCTTTTCCTTTTTTTCAAACTCCGATAAGATGAGTCATTAAAATGTGTTGATTATAACACAAAATATATCAGTTACTGGTCTTGCTTTTTTCGAAGGCTCGACCGATATCATTTTTTCAAGGGCTAATACCGATATTCATTTCCTGTAAATTTGAAGTTTATAAAGTGGGAAAAGGCAAAGCAACACAATGTCTACACAAATAATAATAATAACAAAAAAATAGTAGTAATGGAGTGGGGCTCAGAATTTTTATTTATATGATCAGCCTAATAACCTACAAAAGTGATAGTAGCAGTTTAGATAATTGATAAGGGTAATTGATTATTGAATAGATTAGGATACTAGGGATGGGCTGATCGATACCAAAGTATTGATACTTCCGATCCTGATGGTTCATATTTAAGAATCGATCCTCACATAAAAAGTAGTTATATTAATATATATACACTCACCTAAAGGATTATTAGGAACACCATACTAATACTGTGTTTGACCCCTTTTCGCCTTCAGAACTGCCTTAATTCTACGTGGCATTGATTC
>JAODLI010074051.1:0-13610 GCA_027575585.1 Percopsis omiscomaycus
CCGCCGAACCCCTAAGACTGACTCACCGAACCCCTGGGGTTCGATCGAACCCAGGTTAAGAACCACTGGTCTAGATGTATAAACAGTATACATACATACAAGCGGATACATGTATCAAGGAGCAGGCAGGCATATGTATGCCATCTCTAGCGTGCACACAGCCCACGCATAGGTGCACTGTATGCATGCTCTTTCCCTGTCCAAATTACCAACCGTCCAATCTAGACACGCTGCTGCCCCAGTTCTCACCTGTACACTCTTTTTCCCGCTTCTTTTGCCCAAATGAAGCGTCTCATCTTTCAGACACTTTCCTTCGTCTGCGCTCAAAAGCTGCGTGCCGCATGACGCGTCGCTGGGACATTGTGGTAACACTACAGGAGGGAGAAATGGGAGAAATACAAATACAAAATAAATGTCAGCAAAAATGCCTTATGCTTTGGCAACACCAATTTGGCGTGACGTTACGTTACGTTACCTGCTTCTGCTGGTGCTGGTGGGTATTTGGACTGGAGGACACCATCGAAAACTCTTGAAGCCCTTTACCACAGCTAATACAAAAGGTTTGGCTGCATTGTGCCAAAGAACTGTTTGCCACAAAAAGGGCAATATATTGTGGTTTCCTCGTAGGTTAATAAATGTATTTATAATGCTTTTTCCTCCGTCTCGTTACAATGTGAACATCCGATTTCCTTCTCGCAAAAAATTGTCCACTTCCATTCAACCATTAGAAGCGGATACCATGGCCAATCAGTAACTAGGATTACTAGTCACTAGGACCAACCCTTTCTGTTGTGTTGTGGGCTTTGGTGTTGCGTTGTGGGCCTTTGCTGTTGCGTTGTGGGCTTTGGTTTTCCTATTTGCGGTTGTGTTTTGCGACTTGGCTGCGTTGTTTTGAGTTATGTTTCCACCAAACTTGTTAATTTGTTTTGCACTTCAGGGCCACCGTAGGTCTATATACGGTACATTCATTACATGTACGTAAAGTTAAAACAAACTGAAAGCAGCCAAACGAGCCAAACAGCAGTCAAGATGAACGTTGGCACACGGCCATCTTGCACACTCATCTCAGTCATTACAACACACACACGACGTTAAGCAGAGGGGGCTTACTGTTGGGAATGGTGATCACAGGGCGTTGCGTCGTGGAGGAAGGCGTCACAGTAGCTTTCTTAACACCCGTCACTGGAAAAAAAGCGGCAAACCCAGTCAGATGAGTCACCAGGGTTGCCGCCAAGACCGGGGCGTCCCACAAAGATTAACTGAAAACTGTCAGTCGTCAGTATAAAAAGGAGATTATACCTAGCACGTCGTCGTCGTCTTCAGTGAGGTCTATGACGGAGCCTTTGGGTCGCGTTGCTACGGGCGCCTTAGCTGGTGTGGTACTCGGGTTGTCTGAGCAAACAAACACATCAGAGACAATGGTTACTCAGCATTCCTTGGCCTCCCTCGTCACCGTTGCTGAGCTGACACTACTTTACGTCTTCTTGACATGATTACAGAACTACAGGCCAGGATAGTCTAGTGGTTAGGGTGATTTATTCCCACCGGGAAGGACGAGGGTTTCGATCCCCATCGAGCCCGGCCTACTTGTAAGCATCCTTGAGCAAGATGTATAATCCCTACCTGATCACTATAACTGTACTCACCGTCAGTGGCTTTGGACAAAAGTGTCGGATAAATTACAATTCTGTAATTACAATAAAGTAAGTTTTATTTTTATTTTTTTAGGTAAACAAGTAAACAAAACAAGGTCTCAGGAAGAGGACACCCACCTGTCTTCGACGTCAAGGACATCCCTTGAGGGGGTCCGGGAGCAGTGGAGCCCGTAGCTGCGGGCCCGGAGGAGGCTGGTGAGGAGGAGGAGGAGGACATGGCCCCGGCTACGGAGACCAGCTGAGCCGGCGCCCGGGCCGTGGTCACAGAGACCCCGGCGCTCGGCGTACTTATCCCTCCGGTGCCCCCCTGGTACACGGCCCGGGCCAGGGAGATCTGCGCCGGGGACATCTGACCTCCGCTGGAGGTCTGGAGGGCCGGCACCGTGGCCGTGATGGGGCCCGAGAGGGCCGCCGTAGTGGTTACAGCCGGCGCAGTCTTGAGGATGAAGGTGGCGGTGGGCGTGGTGGTCTTGGCCTTGTTGAGGGAGCTGACGCCGGGGAAGGAGGTGACGGGGAACTTCACCAGCGTGCCCGTTTGCCCGTTGGTCATGGACAGAGGCAGCTGGATGAGCAGCGGCTGGCCCTGGGCCATCACGTTTCCCCCGGGGGCCGCCTTGAACACCAGCGTGCCCGTGGAGCTCTGGGTGCTGATGGCCGTGGCCAGCGTGGATGCCGGGATGGAGCTGGAGGCGCTGGTGATGATCTGGAGGATAGGGGCCTGTGTCACCATGGTGCCGGAGGTGGGCACCGACGCGACTGGGGCCAGGGTGGGCTGGGCTGGGGTTGCTGGGGAACACAAAGGACAGAGGCCGAATTCAGGGGCAATTAAGGGGATTATATAAATCCATCAATTGCCTGATCCTAAGGCCAAAGTATACTTTGCACATCTGCGGAACGCGCCAGAGTGCGACCTGTGAGCATGACGTAAACTTCATCGTGCAGTGTCGCACAGTCCTGTGCGACACCGAGCGTGCCCCAACAGGCCGGTCAGTTAGAGCGGGGGTATCAAAATACAGAGGTAGCACGTATGCGTTGAGCTTGTGTGTCCGCAAGAGGAGAAAGTGTAGTATACTTTAAAAAAAAAGGGCCAGAGCACTCGTCCGCGTCGCGTGAAGCCACGCGTTTGGTAGTATACTTTGGCCTTTAGCTATCTGTTATTAACGGTTCTGGTCTTTTGAGGGGTGCAGGCACCGTGCCAACGTGTATGTTTCCTATGAATGCTTGACTAACAAAAAAGATTCAATAGTAGCACCAAATCACCTCATCATCTAGCCATCCTTTTATTACCTGTATTATTGTTTGTTTGCACTGTTCCCCTCAACTTTGGCTACTGTGACATCTGAATTTCCCTTAGGGGGTTAAAACAGTGTTGTCTTATCTTATAAATGACGAAGGAAGTAGTGGCCTTCGATTTACTCACCAGTTGCGACAGTCGGAGAAAGGCTTGTCGGAGTCTGCTTTACCTCGAGGGAAGTCCGGACTAGCCTGTTTAGAAAGATTACTTATGCTTAGAGTCATATATCCACAACAGCATGGTACTCGAGTGAATAAGGAAAGGTGACGAGTTTTGTTCACTTTAGTTTGTGTGCTGCCGCCTTGCAAAAAAAAAAAAAAAAAAAAACACTGACCAACACATCACAAGGAATACTTTTTTTAAACCTCAAATTTATTTTCAAGTGCACAGTAAAGAGGCTGTCAACAACGGAAAAAAACAAACTGCACAACATACATTGTATGCTTTAGAAATATCATGATAAATGCCCAGATATATATATATTTTGAGATCGCACAAAAGCGTGTCAAGAAGAACTTGACGATAACTTGTCAGTTTTTCCTTCAAAACCACGAAAAAAGTCTGGTTGTTTCTTCACTCGCAATATTTCATTAATGGCGTCTCGAATCTCCCTCCAGCGGTTGTATGACAGTACGGGGAACCGGCGCTCTATATACATTTTCAGTGTCTTCCTTAGGTTCTTGGGCAGTGCGTCCTTGCCCAGTAAGCCATTGTAGTTGACCTTTGACACCCACTCGCAGTAGATTTCATAAGGGACCAAGTGACGGAATAAGTAAGAGGCATAGCGGCCTGCCCGGGGCTTCCCGGAGCTTCTCTTGCAGTGGTGGTACATCACTTTCTCCAAGTGGAAGCTGATGGGACGGAGTTTTATGTCGGCTCTGCACTTCCCCTCGCTGCAGTCTGACATCCGCTCTGCGATGGGCAAATGGCGAGAGGCGGACGTGTTCTCCTCCTCTTGTTTATCATTCTCTTCCTTTCTAACCTCCTTCGTTCCCTTCTTGACCGACAGTGCCGGTGTCTTGCCAACAGAGGGCACCTCGGGCTGTGGCTCCGCTGTCTGCCGACGAAGCACGCTGTTGGGGGAGGGAGAGGTGCAGTTTTAAACCACACTCTGCATGACCCGAGGCTCAGGGATCACATTGTAGAACGTCACAAGACTCAGGACACGGGCCCCCGGCGCCCCCGCGTGCGGGGTTGCTTTCTCACGGTGAAAAAACGAAAAGCGCAAACTGGGGAGGTTACGAGCTTATTCCCAACCGGTTTATTAAGAAGCAAAGAAATTTTAAAGTGAGCGCCTAAGACAAGTTGATCCTGATAAAAAGAAAAGGGCAGAATGACAAGGAAATGTTAGCTTCCACAAGGTAGGGTTTTTTTTCGGGAGCTGAAGGGATTGCAGTCTTTAGTCTGTCTCCTCTAGAATTGAATCCAGTCTCTAGGGACTACAGATAGTGATCCCGGACAAAGTAAAATGTGCAAGCTGTGCGAGCGGCTCCGAGGGTAGTACTGCCTTCAGTCCAGTATTGTCACGTTCATACAAAAGCCCCATAGTGAATTCACTCACACACACACACACACACAATGCCAAGCGTCAAAGACAGAGCACAGCATATTTAAGGATATAGGATAAAACAGAAACGCGGTGAAACTTGAAGAATTATTGAATTAATAAATTATAGGCTGGCATTGGTCAGCACTACTGTTAGGACTGCCATAGATAGCCATAGATTGTTGAGGAATTATTGGAGACTGTAAAACATAAACTTACCGCTGCTGTGGCGTTGGGACGGCTGTAGAAACTACATTCTTTGTGGCAGAGGCCGAAGCAACAGCGGCAGCAGCGAGTGCCTGTAAGGAATTTTTTTTTTTTTTGTAAGTAAGTACAAAAATTACAATTGTAACAATTCTTTTACATATTGAGAGAAAATAAATGTTCACCTCCTGTTTTCTTTTGTTCTCAGACAGCTGATTGGCTGCGCCAAACTTTTTCACTAACCGCGCAATCTTAGCCTGAAACACAGCGGAGAAGGAACGTCTATGTATTGCTGCTGTACGAGAAGCAAAAACCAACTGTTTGTAAGTAAATACATGTATATCTGATTGTATATATGATTTTTATAATTGGAAGATTTTACCAATCCTATAGTTAATTTTCTTAAATAGAGAAAATTTATCTACATACTTGTAGCGTTTTCAGGGCAGTTTGGTGTTTTGTGGCACAATCAATCGTATCTACTTTCTCCTTCAACTCTTGTAAACTTTTATCCATAACAGAAAGCTGCAGGGCCCTCAACTGTTCCTGTACCAACTGTTGCACAACCTGGGGACAAAGGGGCAAAAGGTCTATTTATTCAGCACCGTTATGCAATCATTAAAATTAATTAAATGTATTGTGAAGGACAGCTTATTTTAGACTACAATGTAAATTAAAATTACTGGTGCAGTAGGACAGAATTCTACACACCTTCTCAAGTTTAATGTGACTGCCGCCCTTTGCAGTAATTTTCAGTTCCAACTGTGCTTCCAACTCCACACCTTCCACCTTGGGCTTTTTGCCTTCCCTTCTGTCCTTCTGGGTGCCATCGTCATCACCCTCCGACAACGTACGCTTAATCCCCGAGGTGGAGCTCTTCTCTTGTGCTGCTGGGAAAGCAATACCAAAATTGAGGGTCAATGTTAATTTGTGTTTGAGCAACAGGGGTTACTTTAGGGGCAAGTAATATTTTATAGTAAGGTCATGTGGTTTGAATGTCTAAACACAAATTATATAAAAAAAAAAGAAGGGATGTAGGTCAGTTTTGTAGGACAATTGATTGGTATTGGTGAATCTTTATGATTAGTACATATGCAGTGCTGATGCAGCATAGAACTGTCCATCCTCAAATAGAGAAATGGGATATATTCAGTAGATCATTTATGTTTGCTTAGATTCAATAAACTAAAACAGTGCTGAACTGAGCGACTAGCTTGGATTGGAGAAGACTTGTATTGGAGAATGCGATCAGTGCTGACAAAGTTAATTAATGTAAGATGTCCTCAAGTGTCCTGAAAGGCATCCCCCAAAATACTATTTGTATTGTAATTTGTGGTCCGCAAAAATGGGTCTTTTGATTCAAAGTGTCTTGTTACGTTTGCTACGATCAAGCAGAAAACTGAGCGCACCCATGGTTTAATCTTAATTCATGCCACATTATTTACAGAGGCTTTAAGGCATAAAGCTGGTTTTACTTGTGGCCACTTCAGTTCCACTTGTTCTTAAAAGTGTTCCAGTTAAATTTTTCCTATGAGCTAGAGTCATTCTGTCTGATTTGTTAGTATTCCCCAGCAGTATCACATTTGACACTAGAGATTTTAGATTAGCATACATTTTTTAACTATTTAACTACGGTCAGTTTAACTTCTTTCTTATTCACTTTAAAAAAAGTTCAGTTCAGCAAGTTTGTAACTTGATACACCATCGCCAAGATTGACTTGATATACTCTTATTTGCAGCATCTTGATGCAAGTGTAAATTAAGATATTATGTATATTATTTCTCAGGCAATATTAGACTAAGTAATAGTAACCTAATCTTTTCTGGGGGACAAATTATGAAATTACTCATAATAAATAAAGGAATAATAAAAAGAAAAGGAAAAGAAAGCAGAACTGAAACTTGGTATGTATTACAAATAAAATTGCTTAATTTACCACAATACCATACACCAGTGCAATATTAATTATGAAGGATTGATTTTTTAAATTTTCTGGTTTAGAACAGAGCTGTAGTGTAATAAAAAGAGCAATCTGGGTCCAAATTTCAGTAAAATGCATTACTTAAATTCATTGACTTAATATTCACTGTTTATTGAGACATTACAACCAAGACCAATATGGCTGTTACGAAGAATGCAGGAATAATAAATCTATATTAGTCAGCCATGTAAGAGTCTTGAAGCCTTGTACCTCCAGTTTGTATAGTAATAATAATTATATAATACTAATATCTCTCCATATCTACTCTACAGCATTGAACGGAGCGAATTAATTTCAGATTTTTTTTTTTACTATTTATACTTTTTTTTTTAAAATCTATTTATTTATTATTATTACATGTATTTATTTATTTTTTAAAGTGCAGTGGTCTCTTATTTTTCCAGACCTGTATATATTGCCAATTGCTCTTTCCTCAGAAAGGAACAACCTTTCCCCTATGCGCTTCAGCCCCAGCTTCTCGTACCTGCGTCTGACGGCGGAGTGGACGACGGGCGCAGCGATTTTGCAGACTTCCCCAGTTCCGTTTTCTTCTCCTTTACTTTTTCTACTTTCACAGGGGCCACCTCCATCTTCTCCACCTTGGGTAATCCTTTCTTCGCCCCTTCGCCCTCCTTATCCCTCTCCTCTTTCTTTACAGCTCCCTCCCCCGCCTGTCCCGGTGTGCCCGCTTCCTTCTTCTCCTTGACTTCCTGATCCTTTGGCCCTGAGGCGGATGGGGAGGGGCGAGGGGAGGACGAGGGTTTCTCCGCTTTCCCCTGGGCTGCCGACGCCACAGAGTGCTTTTCCTCCGCAGTGCCACTGTCCGTTTCCATGGGCTCTGAATGATCCACCTCAGGCCGCCGGTCCTTCTCCAGATTAGCTTTAATGGAGTCCTTCAAACAATCGGCTGAAGGCTCCTCGGCTGTAGCGTGTGCCTCCTGGAGAAGAGAATAAATAGCCGTGGTGAGATATTAAAGGGATCCCATTTCTTGGAACACCTTTCAACCCTGAATTCAAGCGTTTTTGCCTAGCAATCTCTGCCTAATTAAATAACCATCATTTAATAATTTGTATGATCTCGGTTACCCCTTTGTTTTCGGCTACGGTGGCCTCCTCTTTGCCGCGGTCTCCGTTGAGCGCTGAAGAGTCTTTTGACGGAGGTGGAGGCGAAGGCTCTTTCTTTTTCACCTCCTCCTCCTCCTCCTCCATCTTCTTCAGCTCAAAGTTGAGTGAGTGGAACGGTGACACAGGAGAGGGCGGCGCGTCCCCCTTGGCGGGGGCGGCCGGGGGCGACGGGGAGAGGGTGAGGGACATGGAGATGTCGGGGGAGCACCGCGAGGCTGGTGACTCTGCGTGGACGGAAGCAGAGTCCGTGGTGGTGTTCTGCTCTTTGCCCGGCCCTCTCTGTCCATCCTCTTTGTGCACACCGTTCACTAAAGGAGGCGGAGACGGGTTGGACGAGGGCGAAGAACTTGTCAACAAGGTGGTGTGAAGATTCTCCAGCTGCTGCCGATCGCTAAACTTCATGGTTTTCCTAGCGCGGAAAATCTTCTTCTTCTCTTCTGCCACGGCAACTTCCATTTCTACCTGGAGAGAAACAGGGAGAAGCGAGATTATCCTACAGCTCAATGAAAACCTGCGTCTTAGGGGGAGTAAACGATACCGCCCCTCCTGCTTCTGTGAACCCTTACTGGTCTATGTGCACTGCATGAAAATGTGACTGCAGAGGCTCAGGTGAAACACTAGAGGGCTGCACAGAGCTCTATGGCTTCTTTGTTCAGTTCAGGAAGGTTATTTTTCCATCGTGTGAGGTAATAACTAGTTTGTTCCACGAGGGTTGCTTTTTAACTACAGTTGACTCAGAGTGTTGATAATGCAAGAAACTTCTTGTCACTGACAGCCATGTCACTGATATCCATGTCATGGATGATAAATTCTAGATGAACCTTAATATGCCTACAATGTCTCATGTTACCACCAAGTATTTGCCTTGCCTATATTTACTGAAGTTTCCAAATGTACATCCGCCACAATCATCAGCAGGTAAATTACAGTGTACTCAACAACAACAGCTTTGCCAAATCTTCTCTACCCCCCCCCCCCCCCCCCACTCCCCCCGGCTCGATCTCATTGGCTACATCCTCAGCCAATCATAAGCTGCCAGCAGAGACGGTGCTGGCAACAGCAAAGAGGTTATGCAAGAGGTGAAGTATTTTCCGTACATGTTTTTTTACTAATCACACACGCATTTAATTTTAAGGGCTTATTCTTGTATTTTATCTTTATTCAAATGTGTTCAGAAATATGAAACAGGAGGTTTTTACCTGCTGAACTAAGTGTGATGTGTCAAATATGTAGACACAAAGGAAGATTAACTTAATTTCTCATATAACAGTCACTGAACAAACAACTTGGCATTATATAAAATGTCATTTAATCAATTTTTACCATTTTTTATTTAACCGTTCATGTGTATTTTTTTTGCAACCTAGAAAAACATTTAATTGTATGTCGTTCCAAAGATTAGCGCTAATGCTGAATGCTATAGCTAGAAATATTGTGATGCACATGTGCAATACAATAAATGACCCCTGATTGTGGACATTCGTTATTACAGTGTCCAATCATAGTTTTGCCTAGTCATAATAAAGTACTATCTAACAAGAGCTGAAGTGGTCACAAAGCCACCCTATGAAATGTTTAAGCTGTATAAATGTAAAAAAAAGTCTTCTGGAAAGATCATGCTGAAATGGCTCATTAGGTAATTATTATGTGTTGAGACTGTATCATTTTAAACAAACCAACTGCACAGTGAAGACTTTACCAGAAGCGCACAATACTTGCCTACAGGACTACAACTGAGAGAGAGCTGTTCCCCTCCCCATACTGCCGGATGTAGTCGACTGTAACTGGGTCACATGTCACGTGAGCCTAGAATGTTACATCCGTCAAGCAGACTGCAGCAGACCGAACGCGTCCTTTGCACGACGCGTAAAGCTCAACTGAGCGGTTTTGCTCTGATGAACTTCATTCACTAGACTACAATGCTAGCACTGCATAAACATGATTCAGAGCAGAAACAGTCTCCCTTTAAATAAATACAATAAATATTTTCTTTTAAAAACTGATAATGCTGAGAAAACACGTTTTTTTTTGTACAATAGCTTCAACACAATGCAAGTGGTCCCCATGACAACTAGGAGCAGTGTTAAGCCCTGGTGTGTGCTTACTGACTTGGTTCACATTCCACTGTTGTTGCACACTCCCCCAACCTTTGGGTTTCAATAACTGCGCCTGAGTACAGAAACCTAAAATGGCCGCCAGCTCTGCTGTGCACAAGCAGGAGTTCGGTAGCTAGCTGAATAGGATTCTATAGCTGAATGGGATGAAATATATAAATTACACGTCTACCCTGCTCCTTAATGAGAATTATTTATCGTTATGATGTGGACTTTATATTAAATTACAACACATAAATAACACGTAACATGTACATATAGAAATTCGAACAGAGTTAAACATTACTAAAATAAATCAGCCCCCTTCTCGGCCGGTTGCAGTGCAATGGTTGCCTGCTGCAGCTAAAAGAAACACTGCTAGCATACACTGCTCTGGTCAAGACATGAACCTTGTAGGCAATGCCACAGTGCTCCATATTCAACATGCCTCAATACATATCCCTTGTCTAAAGTTCTGAGCTGATTCTGGTTATAAGGTGTTATTATATACAACAAACGTGCATGAATAACTTCAGGTGTGGCGTTTCATTGGTGCCTGAAATATAATTTACATTTAAGTATTTAGCAGACGCTTTTATCCAAAGCGATTTACAATTAGTAGCATGAATTACATCACCTACTAATTTGCACAACATTACTGTAAAGTGTATCATTCGCTCCTCAAAACAATTAATATTTACAATAATCTAAAATTATCACTCATCAAACAGTCAATAATTGCTAACTACAAAGTGCTTAACATTCTTAATGCCTATCTAGCAGAATAGAAAGAAGAATTTTTTTTAAAAAAAATTTAAAGGGAGGATAGAATAAGGATTATTAGTGGGATTAGTGCTATGAAGTACAAAGATCGGTGGCCGAGGTACCGAGATGAATTCTGAAGAGGTGGGATTTAAGTCTCCTACGGAAGACTGATAATGATTCTGCTGTTCTGACCGCTGCAGGAAGCTCATTCCACCATTGCGGCACCAGGACAGAGAAGAGTCTCAATTTAAAAAAAAACAAAAAAAACTGTTGTATGTACATAAATAACACCCGTATCCCGGAAAATGTTAAATACTACACACAACACCTGCTAAGCAAACATTGTGCCTGTAGGCTTATTTCTTGAACTTCAGGATCCTAAAGGTTCTCTTTACACAACTACAGCATATATTGAAATAGAAGCCCAGCACATACAAAGTAGCGTCTTGAAGGTTTACAGTGCAGACAAACTTGGACTATATAGCCTAAAATATGTCAATACTGCATGGCTATCACTCAGGGGTCCAATCAGCTGTTGACTCGATCTCTGCCGTAACATTTTAAAAATCATATTTCCCTCTTCTAAATTCATCCCTCCTCACCCATTTAGTTCACATCGCAGTTGGCGTCACAGTATACGAGTACCAGAGGTGGGTAAGTCCGACTTCAGAGAATAAAAGTCCTGCCAGGTTTTCCTTCTGCTTGTTCACTTAACCAGGTGATTTCAAATCATTAGTCCCTGTAATTTAAATCACCTGGTAAAGTGACAAGCTGAAGGAAAACCTGGCAGGACTCTGAAGTTGGATTTACCCACCTCTGATCAGTACTCAAGTACTGATCAGTACACTATAAATGCACAATGTCTGAGCTGAATAAAGAGTGTTGCCTCCAATCACCATGGTAACCCTCAGTTGAGAGAAACTACTTGCAGCAAAGAGCACACTAAGTTTGGGTATTGACAAGGACCTCGCGATCACGCATCACAATACATGGGTCACGATACGCAACATATTGTGATACATTGCAATATCACAATGTCAAAAAAATATGTATAGCTGAAAATACTACTTTCGGTGTACCACCTGGGTACCCTAATATGTACATCACATTATATTAATAACTCAGCAGACAAATTGAGTCAAAACTATTTAATTCAAAATGTCTATCTGAATTGCACACTGCCATTCTGTGTGAATGCACATCACGGCATATGAAGGGGCAAAGTACACACCACATTCAGCGCGTGTGTCTTGGGTCCTTCACGCTCAACACATTTTACTCGTTTGCCAAGACAGGTCCCATCGTAGCCAATCTTGATTGGACAATTGTTTGGCCACAGATGAAAAGGTGCTAAAAGGTGCCGTAGCACTGTTTAGCTCTATGCTAAACAGTGCTACGGTGTCCATCTGGAATCAGAGTGAATGACCCATCCTCCCCAATTCTGATGATCCAACAACTTGTGATGTATCAACTGCCACAATCAGTGGCTGGCTTCACCAGTGTCGTTATGAGCCCTTCCTTTCCCCGAACTACCTTAGATTAGTATCTCATAAGGAGTCAGAGAGCCCGAGTTGGAAACTGGAAAATGTGTTGGGAGTGTCCTTTAGGGCAAGAAATCAGTACAAGCTTCCGGGTGGCGGTTCCAAGTCTTAAACCAAGCCATGACGTT
The DNA here is from genome assembly GCA_027575585.1 of Percopsis omiscomaycus. Classification (NCBI taxonomy): domain Eukaryota; kingdom Metazoa; phylum Chordata; class Actinopteri; order Percopsiformes; family Percopsidae; genus Percopsis; species Percopsis omiscomaycus. Next base: position 12,334 of record JAODLI010074051.1, read on the forward strand.
CCAGTGGAGGTGGGCATCATTTCACGTTATTCTCAAGGCCAAAAATGCAGCCACTTTACACTTCACACGCGGCGAATGTCTCAATAGTAGGGTATAAGGGTAGGGAAATGGTGGAATAAAAAAGCTTTACGAGGGACACAGGAATGTTTTAACACCAACATTTCTACAGTCGCGCATACACAGCAGAGCTTTCACTCAATTCTGACAGAAACACATAACTGAAACATACCGTGTCCTGTTCCGCCAACCCATCACTCAGTTATCTAACAATGTCATATTCTGAAGCAACAACCTTTCCATGTTGGGGAAAGGTCAAAATTGTCATGCACTCAGAACACAGGGTTTTAGTCAAGCGAGCCAGATCTAAAAAACACAAAAACATATCTTGAGGTCACAGTTACAGTCTCCTAAACTGCCCGGTCAAATTTACTGTAATTGCACTGCTTACAAACCTACAATGGTAGCCTGAGATTCAAGTAGGAAAGTAGGAGTATAGTCGGAAGTCACTTCATTTGTAATTGAGCATCTTGTTGACGTGAAGTTTCACACAACAATAATCTCTGTTTTGAGAGTACCAAAAAAAAGTGCGCCCAGTACTGATGCAGGCCTATACGGCTGAGTAATCATGTAATTTTATACAATACAAATTGAAAATCAGTCAACTATTCCAGCCGCTGTCAGCCAATGAAATCATCCTCACTATTTCTACTCTCTGGGTCATTTACTCTCTGGTACATTTACTGCTTAGTAAATAAATAATACATTTAAGTTAAAGTAAAGTCTAGAGCTATACGAGAAAATATGTTGGGTTGAAAAAATATTGCAGAATATATAATAACAAGAACTGGACCTGTCAAGGGAGGATTGTAAGACTGAAGCCTTCTAAGGAGAAAACATCTGCGGACTATTGGTTCGTTTGCATGCGTGGTATTTTAGGCTAGTATACTTTTTTTTAAAGTGAGTAAGCCTACTGCAAGTCTGCCTGACAAGAAATTATTAATTAATGCCTAATTAAACAGTACAAAGTATTTTTATTTATTTAGCTGAAAACGCTATATTATACTAGTATAAGTATATGTGATCTGTGAAATATCCGACGCTAGCTAGCGGCAGATAGGAAGACAGAAAGTACACTACATAGCCTCTTAGCAATACCCATCCCCCACTAGCACATTCTTGTCCACAGAACAGTTATTCACACCCTAGCATGGAATAAACCATTCTCGAACGTAGTGGGGGGGGGGGGGGGGGAACACCTGCCTTAAAACCCAGAAGCA
>JAODLI010074052.1:0-13609 GCA_027575585.1 Percopsis omiscomaycus
ATATGGGCCAACATTTCTAAAGAATGCTTTCAGCACCTTGTTGAATCAATGCCATGTAGAATTAAGGCAGTTCTGAAGGCGAAAGGGGGTCAAACACAGTATTAGTATGGTGTTCCTAATAATCCATAAGGTGAGTGTATAATCAAATGAAAAATGTAAACGATGGACGCAAAAAGAATGACACAAAAACTATGGTGTATAAAATATAGACAAGAAATCACTGGGAGAATGAGAATGAACCCTGTAAAGTTAACGTCGCCATGGCCGGATCTAAAGCGTTTTAACTTTTTCATCTTATTTTTCTCTTTTCATTAGTTGCTAGTGCTTACCAGAATGAGGATACAAAGAGAAATGTGAATTCTGAGGGGGATAGACAGATGCGAACCAAGAGCGGGCATAAGAGCATTGTGGTAGGAGAAAATGTCAGTCAAACCCAAATGTCTGTCAGTCAAACCCGTTACAAGCTGACTGTCAACACTAATAAACGAGAAGGAGGGATGGGGGGGGGGGTAGAAATAAAGTGAGGCAGATATGTTCAGGCAAAACAACCTTTCACCAGCCATAACTGAGCCTGACCATACTCTGCTCGTCCATCGGACTGTCAAGAACTTCTCCAGCCAGAGTTGCAGAGCTATTCAAGTGGTTAGATATTGTCTGGTAAAGTGGCAGCTGTATTAAATTGTGTAAGAATGGAGATTATTGTCTCAGTGAGACGCGTCAGCCTGTAGAATGGCCCTCTGCGGCATCACTGTTACACTGTGTACTTCGGTTTTTGCAGTGCAAATATACCGCTATGCTGTTATGTATAAACAAATGGGTTACTAGGGTGACTAATTATGGCAAAAAAAGCTACGAAAAAAATCTAAGAACAATGGCTTTCCAAAACAAAATCGTATGTAAAACCATATAATACTTCTCATATTTTTATATTATATTATTTATATTATCACTCCCAGACATTTGCATAGCAGTAACATTTCCATGGTAAATATGTATCCAAAATCAAAGTCACTTTTGGGTATATTATTCTGGCCTATTTCGTGAATCATTAAACTAATGACTATTGTCCTTAACCGTTTTAATCACAAAACAAAATGTATGCTCGTGTATCATGGTGGTTTATTAGATGTGCCATATTTGCTCACTTGGCGAATATGCACATCCCGCACAAGCACGTCAGTTTTGACAGTTTCCTCCCGGGAGAAGCTTTTCTGCCGGTCTGGACTTTCGCCGTCTATTACGAAATTGGCAGAAATTGGCATGGCTGTTAAAGGGAATGAGAGGAGCTGATTTGATTGGCTGTAAATGAAGACATCCCCCACCACTCCTACTGATCATTTATTCCTTAAAATCCAACCCTTTTACAACTGTGCCGCTGTTGCTACAACTTCCGTCCGGAAGTTAGCAAAAAAGTATTAGCCACACCTTAGATTGACTTGCGCTGTGGACTAGCGCTGTGGGCCTCCGCTTGCGCCTTGACCGGGAAACCTAGAGCCCAAAGACTATATTTTAATGCAACAAAATTTAAGTTATGAAAAAGTGTTCTTACTGTATGCAGGGAATATCAATCATTTGTATTTACTGTTTATTGACATTAATGAATTTGAATTTGCTCCTTTAGTTTGAGTGGTGACCATATGTCAATGTATTTGGGAGCTTTTAGTAGCAGAAGATATAATAGATTCTAGCTTTAAAAGCAGTTAGGGTTTTGCCTCTAATTTTCATACAGTCCCTTGTTCAGCATTCTGCATGGATTCAGATTGACAGCATGCGATTGGAACAAAGAACACACACACATACAGGCATACACAAAACCTCATGGAGTCCCTGTGTGTGCATGTGAGAGTGGTGCTGGGACCCTCCTTTGCATCACTCTGCCTCCCAGTGGCCAGAATTACACACAGTGCCTTTAATGGCAGATGTTTTTGACATAATTTGCTTGTTCTTTTGTGACATCAACACCACTTAGTTTGTCTTTGCTGCTCTTGTTTACATGAAAGATATGTCGGCTGGATCATAAATCATCAGTGCTCTGGAAAAAAAAATTGTCAAAAATGTTGACTTACGTCTACGGGGTTTGTGAATTAGTTGAAGGCTGATTAAAGTTGTTTTCCTTGTGAGGAAAACATTACTTGATGGGGCACAAACATGACAATGGTGTTTTACGAAAATGTCAAGAAAGACCACTTTTGTGTAACCAAGGGAGCTGATGTAACTGACTTTATTCAGATAGTCCAACAGAGTTGGGGGATCATTTAATTGACGCACTCTGTCCCTCTATTTGACAGATGTGATGAAATTGTAGGAATGGAGATTATTGTCCCAGTCAGTTTTGCTGAGGACGCGTTGTCTCAGAACACAGTTTCTACAACATCAATGTCACTTTTTCTTATTTGACTCTCCTCTCCGCTACGCTCCTCTGCACATCTGTTATGTGCTACTTGTCACAAAAATGCCTGTGAGATCACATGGGCTCTCTGTGGGAAAAGATATGTGTATTCAAAACTAAACAGTTTTTTAGAACTTTGAAATGGCTGCTGTCTGATGCCAGACCATAGAAATAGAATCAATTAATAGTCTGGAGTCTGCTTTCGCTAAGGACACCAGCTGAGCCAGTTATAACCAACATTATAAAATATTTTTGGTTTGAAACTACATTTGCGCAGGCCCCAGAGTGTGTGGAACTCATCTCCACTCCTCCCCCTAAAGGCTCACACCATACTCCTCCAAATGGGGTGGGCATTCGCACCATTAATGTATTTATAAGGCATTTTTGTTTAGTGTGTTTGAAATGCCCAGTCCAATTTTGTCTTAGTTGCAGTCATTGCCGAAAACCCAGCCTTGCAATGGTACGTGGTGGGAAATGGTAGCTACGTTCTCAGCGCTTTTACGGCTATCTCGGGATATTCCGCTTTGGTTTTGATCCAAAAACCCGGCAGAGAGGTTTTCTCAAACACACTTTTAAGACCACCGTCATTTGCTATTTCTATCAATTGATCTTCCTCCTGCGCTTACAAGCGATTCGGGATATTGACAAATGGGTTGCGGACCCACTCAGTCGTTTGCCGTGGATCTTTGGAGGATGGGAAGTAACGCTCAAACTCATTTGAAAGCACAACAAGGTGATCGCGCACCAGCTGCGAGAGATAGGGCCCTGCCTCAGCCTCTCCCAAAGTCCCCACTAATGTTTGGAACCTATCAAATACACCCCTGTCCACTCTCCAAGAACTGATCAAGTGAAGTGAGCTGAGGCTGCGCTGAAGCCAATACGTAAAGTGTCGAAGGCGGGACAGACAGACATAAGACAAAAGACCTTGCCAAATGCAAACATGCGTGCAATCTAACAACTGCATATAGGCCTATGGCATGTAAAAACGTGACAATATAACAAAGTATGTTGAGTTATTAAGTTTGCATGAATTTTATATATATTTTTTTAAACTCATGTCGTAGTCTACGGCCTGTTTAGGAATGTCCCACGGCCCGGTGGTTGGGGACCGATGGTCTAGATAACGTTATAGTCCTGCTCACAAAAAGCGCTTGCCGTTATCAGGTATGGACACGTCTCACCTGATTATGGGTCAGTCGTTTTGCCATTTCCCTTCTGTATTCCACTACTGTATATCAGTGGATTGTTGGGTTTTCTAGACCTAACAATTCCACCTGCAATATTTATTACAGTTACACATAAATAGTTGAATGTCATATCTCAGTGGTATTCACGGTTGATTTAATGATTCCCATCTCCTGCCATAAAGTGGCATAAGAAATAGCATACAAATGTCCTATACCTAATAATACCTCTACATCAGTGCTTAAAAGTAAGTTTTTAAGAGTTTGTAAGACCTAGCAGTTGTGTCTGTCTGCGCAGCTTTCTACAATGTGTCAGACTTATCAACAGAAGGAAAAAGTGTGCATTATTATTCGTTTGATCATTAAATTAAATTAATTTTTCAAATATTTATATATTTCCGAGTCTCCTCAAAATCTCTACCCTGTACCTAGATGGAGATTATTAGCGTTCATAAATTGTGGCCAAGATAAATGTCTGCGTAAGAACAGCGTACGTCTCCTCTGCAGATGATATAATCCCCCTCCTCCTCTCCTCGCTCTCTATCTCCGGGCGGAGGAGGTGTGTACATAAGGCAGCCAGCAGGTATAGCGTATATGGACCTATGAGAATGTTGTTTGACTTGGAGGCAGTCACATCTGGCTGTAGATGTTTTTACCTGATTTGGTTAAGATTGTGGTTGACTTTGAGGGATTTGCTGTTCAGTTGTTTTATGTTCTTAGTGTTTTTGTGTATTTTGTATTTGCATGTACTGTATGTGTGGTTGTACTGCTGCCTGCCTTGGCCAGGACACTCTTGAAAAAGAGATTTTTAATCTCAATGAGTTTCTTCCTGGTTAAATAAAGGTTAAATAAAAAATACATAAAAATATACACTCCTATACTTTCTGCTCGTTTGACTCCCTCCTCTGTGTTCCTGCCCAGACATCCGCGGCCTGCAGGGCTTCCTGGACCAGACGTCCCGCCAGGGCGTGGACGTGGCCCTGCAGAGAGTGGACCGGAATATCAGCAAGGTCTTCACCAACCTCTTCACCACCATGAGGACGGAGGAGCTCAACCGATACCGGGACACCCTGCGACGTGCCATCCTGCTTCTGAGCCCGCAGGGGGCGCACACCTTCATCCAGCAGGTGGGGGCAAGGATTGGCTAAATGGGTTGTGGTGTGTGTGTGTGTGTGTGTGTGACAGCTACCCCTGTCTGCCGGTGCTGTGTCCACGGCAGGACATGGGTTACGCGGGCTGATATTGGTTCTCCCAGAGTCTGGACGGGCTGAACGGCCAGATGTGATTGGCCACCTGGAGTGGCAGATGGCTTTGTTCAGCGCAAGACGCACAGAGACACACATGTGCACGCACACACCTGCACTACTTTGCTGTCTGGGCCCCAATGCCACCTACACTTAACGCTCTCTCTCTCTCTTTCTCTCTCTCTATCTCTCTCTCTCTCTCTCTCTCACAGACACACATACACACACACATCTTACAGAGCCTTAGCCAATGTGGGATTGTGTTTAACAAAGTAATATCACCTGCATAATTTATCTTCCCCTGCCAATGGCTCTGAAATATGTGTGTGTGGGCATGTCTGTGGTTTATTATTGTCATTATAATTACAGTACTGCCCTTGGGCCTGCTTGTGTGTGTGTGTGTAAGCAGGTGAGTATTGCCTGGGGTGCAGGTGTGTTAGAACATTACCACCTTAGTATTGTGCGTTGTCACTGTGATGTCTGCCTGCAGACCTCTAGTGATTATGTTTGTATTGAGCTAGCTCATTACTCACTTTTAATGGTTTATGAATGCCAATGTGACCCCTGACCTCGCCTCCAGCAAACAAGGAGTGCGCTAGTGTTCACGTGTAATGATGCAGCCGTGCGTGTTTGTAGTAGCGTGTGCCGGTTCACGATGACTTATTTAGATGGTCTAGCTTTATTTTCCTCCAGTGAACATCAACCATGTCTCTGTAAGATGTCCTTTTTAAACTTCATTCATTTGAAGGGCTGTTCATGGCTGTGTGTGTGTGTGTGTGTCTGTCTGTTCATGTCTGCATGAAGCGATGTTACGATTTTATACTGCTCTCTCTCTCTCTTTCCTCAGCTCAACTCTCAGTTCATATTTTAATTAGCTGGTTTGCGGAAACACACACACACACAGTAAACAGGAAGGAGACAGAGCCCAGACTGTGTTAATGTCCCAGGAAGCTCTATTTGAAATGCAGGATAAATCAGCAGTTTATGTAAATAGCTCATACATGTAAATACAACCATAGCTTAATGATTACTGTACTAGATAATGCTACATTTCAGTTGTGATTTGTTTTCATCCAAAAAAGTATTTGACTGGTAAGTGTTAAAATAGTCTGACGAAGGCTTGCAAACTGTTAATTCCCAGGGACTATATGTCTGTGTTGATTTGTATTCATTGTATTTTTATTTATTATAGGTATACATTTGTATGTATACTGTTTATAGGTATATACCATTATATATATTTTGTTTAGCTGTATTTAGAGATGGATTAAATTTGGCATCCATATTGTAGTCCATAGTGTATTTATGGTGAACTAAACATATTTTCACTTGAGGTAAACGGTGAATTAGCAGGAGTTGTCTTTGGAGATTTTCTAAGAAACTCTTTGTGTGTGTTTCCATGTGGCTCCAGTGTCTGTCCAAGTCTGAGTGTCTCTTTGTGAAACAGTGGAGGTGTTGGCGTGGAAACACATTTGTACATGCACCCACACGTGTCTGTCTAATAGGTTTCTGATTCGGAGACAGTCATTAGCATGGGGACATGACAGCGTGGGAGGTGAAATTGAGCTGGCTGAGAATTGCGTTCTAATAATGTCGCGGAAAAATGTTAAAATCCCTATGTGCAGAAAATGTGTATGTGTAGAAAGCATATATGCTCTTGTCTCTTGAAAGTTGTGGAAAGTTCCAAAGAGAGTTTGAAGCCTTAATATCAAAGCTCTATTTAACATATTGGAACTCTAGTGTAGTGTTCGTTAGGCAAGCCGATAATATATGTATGATTAAATGAACGTTTGGAAGTGAATGATATGGAACATAATGTTTAAACGTGGAACAATTAAAAGGATCAACCAATCTATTGTTGACTGATGGATGAATTGATAGCTGTGTGGGATGTGGGATAAATACATTTAGTTAAGTTCTCATTCGGCATGCCAATACCAATATTCACCTTTATTTGAATGATGCTGGCTGGTAATGTGACAGCCATGATAGTTCTCTCAGGTCTTGTGCAGTGAGCCGTCAGATGATGGCTGACAGTAATTGATAAAGAGACAGTGACAGATTAGTCAAGAGTATGACCACTGCAGGAAGGTGTGTCATATAGGGACCACACATTCATGCCAGGAAACACGTGCATGCGCGGGTGTGTGTGTGTTTGTGTGCCTCTCTTGGTCTTCTCGTTGTCTGCAATTATTGCTCTTGTTCTGTGTGTGAGTGTGTCTGTGTAACTATCACCTTCCATCTGGTCTCTTTATATTAGTTTGTGCTTGTGCACATGTCCCTGTGCACACATCTGTGTGTGTGTGTGTGTGTGTGTGTGTGTGTGTGTGTGTGTTTGCAAGTGCGTGTGGACGGCAGTTCCCTGCCAGTTATTGTGCATCATCAATCACTCTGCCCTTCCGCCATGCTGTCAGCTTTATTCTCTTCTACCTCATCCCTCTGTCCCGCTCCCCCACCTCCCCAAATTCACCCTTCCTTCTCTCCTCTCCATTGGATTATTTCAGCTTCCCTATTTCTTCCCTCCTCCCTTTGTCCTTTTACATCTCAGCCATAAAACGAGAGGAAAAAAAATAAAAACAACATTATTTTAAAATCTTACAACCATACCAGTCACCGAATAACATACGGGAAAAACACTTGAAAACAACCATAATAAAAAGACTGTGTGTGTGTGTGTGTGTGTGTGTGTGTGTGTGTGTGTGTGTGTGTATCAGGGTGTATTTCAGAAAGCTTGGTTATGCCATAAGTATGTCACTGATTGACATAATACATTGATGGCCCATTCAGTAGCTGTAGGTGGTGTCGAAATGACCTAAACTCAAATGTGACGGGCAGGTCATAGATTGTAGCTTTTAGGTATTGACATGTGCTGATGAATGGCATGGCAATGCACATAAATCCTACATGCGTTCCATGTCAGCATTGGTATTTTTAACGGCTGTGGCTGTAGATTGTGGCTAAATAAGTTTAAGTGCAAAAGGACACTAATGCCTAATTCAGTAATAATGATTCATTCTAGCTGAGAATGGGAAGTTTGTTTACTCCACTCTTGGCACTGAACCAGTCTTTGTTCACAGGTCCAAAACAAAAAAAAGTAAAATCAGGCTGGATAAAATATTTATAGTTCCTACTTAATATTGAGAGTAATGAGGTGCCCTGGCTTGTGGAGAAAACTATATAATTCAATAGAAAGAGAAAATCTTTATTTTTTCAACAGGAAAGAATTAAAGTTGCTGTAGGTTATATCAGTTATACAGCTGGGCCTTATGCCAGGGATTTACAGTAGTCCCCAAACCAGAGATTGAGAAACCTTGATGCAGTTAAGTAGCTTTTACGAGCAGATCTGACTCCACAAGGAGCACAATATAAAGTATGTCCTGGATATGACTAGTGAAAGACGGCTTGTAAAACAAGACTCCCGGATTAGGGCAACTGTTACACGCATACAAGGTTGCCAGTCCCAGATGGCCTCATTCCCCATTTACAGTGTGACTACTAATCATTGTTAATCACCCGGATTTGTCTCCTATCAAGTTAGTCCTTGTAGGTGCAAGAAGGACAGCATTAATAATGAAGTGGAGGGGCGCAAAAGAAAGGACTTTACAGCAGACAAAAGAACGTTTAGGAAAGTGTTTTCTTGAACAGATTATCTAGAATCATAATGTAACACTTCAAACCTATAATGTACAAAGTCATAATGAAATATAACACATTGTAAAGAAAATACTTCTGAAAAAGAAGTAGCATCACACTAGTGCACTCAAGTGGTAGAAAGTGAGGGGACATTTGAGTAAATTGAATTGCATAATATGAGCCATTAATGTAAATGTTCTGGCCATCCTCTAATTGCCTGTGAGGAGAAACGTGGGAGTCAGGAGTAATATAAGCATTAGATAAGATTGTGGTTTGGTACTAACGTGTGCCTCCAAGCAAAGCTCTTTCTTGAGTCTGTCCATTAGTTGACCAAACTTACCCAAGTAATTTCAAAACTATTGCCATGAAATATGAAACTGTAACTGATATTAGATATTAGAGCCAGGAACATCTACATATGAATATAATTTTGACTGTACCTGTATGTGTGTGTTGCTTCCATATACTGTCCATATAATGTTACTCAGTACTTCAGTTGTGTGTGAAAATATTTTGTTGCTCTCCATTCACTTCTATTGTTTCCCAATTTGAGTCTCAAAAACATAGTTGAAACTATAATATGAAGCAGGTCAAAACAGAAAATTAAATAATAGCGAAAATTGGAGTTTGTGGTAATATTATTTTAAACTTTAGAGTGTTCTGTTTCTGAATGCAAAGTAGATCCAGTTGAGGCAGTGTATTCTTCCCCCAGAAAGAAACAATCCTAATTTAAATGGATCACCTTAAAGTGCTGTACTCCTTAAAGTGCTTTTAAAGTTTTTCCATTATGGAAATATGATTTCATTCTCCTGTCGTACTGTGTCCCGCCCACAACTGCCAAAACCCACAGTGATTTGACCTTAATGCCCGCTGTTTACATCCAGTGGCCTCTGTAAGGGCGTTTGTATGCCAGTCTCCCCCTTGGCAGTGACACAGAATGGTTTGGAGATGGATGAAAGATAGGATGATCTGTCATTTGTCACCGGGGCGGTTGAAGAGGACGGAAGGGGTTGTCATTTGTTTAGCTGGCGGGCAACATGGCTGATAAAACAGGTTGTTGGCCAATCAGTCAGCACTATGACAGGGCTAATCTGAATTCAGCCCGGAGACCAGAGGAAACATAATACAATAAGGATGCCAAGGGCATGTGCCAACACTGGACTAAGGGAATGACTTGAAAATATCAAATCAGAACACACTCACACACTTGCACATCAAGCCACCAGACCTGGAGCAGACAAAGAAGAGATGTACTGTTGCCAAGGGCATTAGTACCCCTTTTTTGGAACGGGGCTGACCCTTTGCTGTACTGGTACAAGAGCTTAAACACTTTACGGTGTAAAGGCATTGCAGGCCGGTGGGCGCCCCATGTGGTGACTTATTTGGCAAGAGCAGCCTGGAGAGGAGAAAATAATTGATAACACTCGATCAAGTGTGCCGGCATGTGAGGGCCAGGTCAAATGAGATTTGCAAAAAAAAAATATACACGGGTACCAGATGGAGTAGGTTGATTATATTGAACACTACAAGCTGTGTCATTCTTCCTCTGGCTTGATTCTGTTTTTCCATATTAACCATACATTTTAGCACAGTAGGTATAGACTTTCAGCCATAAGTCTGTCGGAAATCATAACATGAGAACGGTAACAGTGATTAGATTATTCTCTCTTTACATATGCATGTGAAACATCTTGAGAAGCAAGTAAATATATGACATTGAGAGGGACCACAGCCTACAACTTACAAAAATGAATACAATAATGAATAATAAATAGACTAATAATAACAATAAAAATAATAATAATAAAAAAAAGATTTGGACATAAAATGAAACATTGGGGCATTTAAAATATATCAAAATTATTATTATTCTGAGATTTTGAATTTTATCTTGTTCTTGTGTGCATTCTTTCAGTTAATTTGCATATATATGTTTAATTTTATTTTATGTATTTATTCATTACCCACCCACATCTACTGCTGCAGGTACGATTTAGCACAGGTGGAGAGTTGCAATTACAGGGTATTGGGACACACACACACACACGCACAAGGACACCCAGATGGCCTATAAAGCAGAATGTACCTATTCTAAAGCTCCCTATGGGAGCTGTGTGAAGCTAGTCATGCTAATGTCCTAATGTGTAATGTCTCCAATATGCTGATGTATTAGGCAGAACCTCCTTATTCCAGGGGCAAGCTAATCACACAATGTGCATGCAGGTGTGCGCACGCACTCACATTTGTAAACACATTTGTTCTTATAATCGAACTACACACTTGGCTTTGATCCCTAGCCCTCTAGTGGTCTATACTGTATCTAAAAGTGGCTGTCGTGTAATGTTTATTTATTTCTCTGTTGTTCTTCCTTTCTCGCTGTCTTCTAACCCACCCACTCACCGCACATTTTCTGTCTCTTGGTTTTCGTTTGCTTTTGTTGACTTCTGTCTATCTTTGTGTGCGCGCCATCATTGCTCTCCTGTGTTGTTTGGAGTCGTTATGCTGTTATGGAAGCTCCGCTGCAAACCACCCATCCATCTCTGTCCTGCACTCCTCTTCTGCTTTCCACTTGCCTGCTCTCTCTCTCTCTCTCTCTCTCTCTCTCTCTCTCTCTCTCTCTCTCTCTCTCTCTCTCTCTATGTTTTCCTCATCCTTCCCCCATAACTTCTTCAGTCTCAGTCACCCATTGAGGGATAACCGGGCACACAATGTCATGCTTATAAACACTCTCATGCGCACCCTTTCTCATGATGCATCTGTTTTTTCACTCTTCTCAATCCTCTGGACACTTACTCTACATAATGTCTATAGGCTGTTGGTGTTATGGCTTGGTTGAACCTAGGCTATGTATTTATTACATTTCACTGACCAGGTAGACTATGGAAGACTATGGAAAAGCTATCAATGAAGCATTTATTTATTCTGACACAGAGCTAGCACAGGGATCGTTGAATTATCCTCCTTTACTGGCTTTAGTTTGCACTTAAACCTGGATAGTCTGAAGGCCATCGCCTGCAGGCTGCCATCTTTTAGTAATAAGGGGGTAATATAGCTGAGAATTCATTGGCAAAATAATATATTGACCAGGCATTGGAAATTTCTTGTTGTTAGCATACTTGTTTCACTATTTCCTGTATTTGCCTGTTTGAACCGCAGCAAGCCCTCAAGCTGTTTGATTTGTCAATGATCTAAAATATAATTTGTGTGGTGGGGAGAGTGAACAGAAACATTTCATCACATGGCGAGAGTTAAAATGAGTCATGAGTCTGCATGAATGGACCTCATTCACCAATATCTTTTTTCTAAAATTTAAGAAAAGTCGTTAGAAAAGTCTGCGTCCAATTCATGAAATTATCTTAAACCACAGAATTGTTTGCTCCTGTGTTCTTATAATGATGAATTCCATTGTCCTCGTAAGTTAAAAGTACATACCAGTTGTTCCTAATTATCATGGTAAACTCCCTGCCAAACCCTATAAAAGGGCACATTATATAGTGGTACAACACGTTTCATAGTATTGCCTCGTCCAAATAGACCTTTTTCACAAGTGACCCTTAAGTGCTACCGATGAGGGGCACATTTTCTTCCTGTCCTGTCTAAATGAATTGTTGTAGTCCACACTGCTTGTTCAGTCTATCTTAGTATATTCGACTTTGCATTATAACTTCAGCTAACTTCAAACCGACAGTCTAATCAGCCAAATAAAGGTAAAAGTTTTGTGAATTACAGGCTCGACAGGAAGAAAGTGTACCCCTCATCGGTAGCACTTCCGGGTCACTAAATAAGGTCTATTTTTTGCCTTGTAAAAAAAAGAATACATTAAAAACCAAACTTGCCAGTCAAAATGTCATCATAAACAGGACATTTGTGTTTTGACAGTGAAACAGACTATTATGCCTACAGTAATTCATTTTCGCGTGTCGACTATTTCTGTGACCATATGCCAGAGTGCTTTGAAATTAGCAATCTTAGCAAACTACGTCCTGTTCGTGCTGTTTCACAAACACAGTGTTGGTGTAATTAACAGATTCACTGAAAATATTTTTGAACAGTAAGACTCGGGCTGCAGTGTGTCGAACATGCACAGTTAACCCAGAAGCTCAGCTTTTGCTTGGATCACATAAATGCCGTCATATACTGTCAGGAAGGTATGGAGGTATACAAAACTACATCCCGCCCAAGCCTATCACACACCATATGTGATGTGATGACAGTAATCAGCTCAACTTCGCGGTAGGCATCATGCATGTTGTTACAAGAATTAAATGCAATTTCTCATCTGTTCTCCTTAGTGTATAAGGAGAACAGATGAGAGGTCTACAGTACTTTGGGCCTGTGAATAGTGTGATCAATCAATGATTATTGGATTGCATGGTTCCCAATTAACATAATTGATGTGAATTGCAGTGGTAGTGTTTATTTATTTTAAAAGACCGTAATGTTTTAATTATTATGAAATCAATTAGAAATAATTAACATGTTACTTTAATTGAAATCCTATAATATTATACAACTGTAGAATTGAAGAAAACGCAATAACTAATTATTTTGCACAAACAAGAGAGCACTCATATGTGCGTAGATTCTGTTCTTGCCTAAGAACTAATCCCAAAGAAGAAAACATTTATGATTGGTCGTGTCGGAATTTTCATGAAAACTGCTCAAGTGGGTTTTAAGAAGGAATTTATTCTTAAGAACGGTTGGTGAATGAGGCCCAATGTCTTTTGCCACTACCGTCACTGCGCTCTCCCCAGAACTCGCATTACATCTCCTGTAACGCAACCGAACGGCATAGCAGACACACTCTGCCAACTGACGTACCAGGGCCACCTGCTCCTTCCATTAAATTCAATTAAAAGATTTAAGGGAAAGCCATGATTGCTTATTGATTTGACTTATCCACTTCAATCAAGAAGAAAAAAAAGCGATGAGGGATACACAGTGTACACACATCTACATTGTGTATATAGGCTACAGTGTATATACTGTACACTGCTCAAAAAAATTAAGGGAACACATAATCATCACAACACCGAGTCAATTAAACTTCAGGGATATCAATATGTCCAGTTAGGAAGCATGAGCGATTGTGAATCAATGTCACCTGTTTTGGTGCAGATGAAAGTGACAACAGGTGCACTGGAGAGGAAACAGCAAGA